>JAPMOB010206364.1:0-18829 GCA_029875015.1 Lepomis gibbosus | reverse complement strand
ACACGAGCATATTGACAACACAAAATAACTGATTCTGTCGCTAATATGTCGTAAATCTGTCGCAATGACCTCAGGGGTCAGAGTCGTCAAAGAAAATCAAAAGTTGTGTTACAATCATGGCTAACATATGCTATTTCTAATAGTTTTTAAATTTTTATTTTATTTCTGGAAATCAACTTGCGACCCCCACTCTCTGGCCCGCGACCCCCCTGTGGGTCCCGACCCCCACTTTGGGAATCACTGCCATAGACAAACAACCAGTCACACACACGCACACCTAAGGACAATCTAGAGTCACCAACTAACCCGTCTTTTGGATGGTGGGGGTAAGCCGGACGACCCGAAGAGAACCCACGCAAACATGGGGAGAACATACAAACTCCACACAGAAAAGCCGGGGCAACTGGGGTTTGAACCCCACACCTTTTTGCTGTGAAGCCACAGTGCTATCCACTGGACCACCATGCCGCCCGATTTACTTTTAATACTTCAAGTAAATTTCCCTGATTGTACTTGCATACTTTTACTCCATCCTCTGTTAGAGAGCGTTTAAACTTGACTTTTTTTTTTTTTTTTTTTAAAGGGGACGCCCCAAACGTGTAAACAGATGGTGTACATACCTTCTCTTATTAAAGATTTACTGCTACCTTCAAAAAAGAAGCTTTGAGAAAGATTTAAATAGTGCACCCTAGAGAGCATCCTTACCTTAGGTTTGGGCTGCCCCTCCTGATCAGCCTTTTTCTCTCTTGGTTTCTTTTGAACAGCCTTCACCACCTCTTCATCCTCTTCCTCCTCCTCCTCTTCGTCCTCCTTGTCTTTTTCTTTCTCACCCTTGTCTTCCTCGCGCTTCCCGGCCGGTGTAACCGCTTGCGATTTCTCCAGCTTCCTGTCTTGGATCTCCACCGCCTTTGGCGTCGGTCTGGAGATCCTCGGTGATCTTCGAAGACACCTCCCTGTGTTTGTATCAGACTCTGAATCCCCGTGCTTCTCCTCTCTCTGAAGTTCAGCTTTCCTTCGGTGGGCTGGGCGCTTGATTTTCCGCCGGGTGCCCACCTCTTGAGCATCTGACGGAGCTTCCCTACCATTTGCCACCTCTTTCTTCGTTGCAGACTGCTCTTCTTCACTTTGGTTTTTACTTTCCTCTACAGCGGGCTTTTCAGTGCCTGGTTCTTTCGAGTCGCCCGCTTTCTCCGTTTCAGTTGAGGATTTGCTGTCAGATTCTTTGCTCTCGTTTTGGTGACCAGATTCCTCCATGTTGGTCGAGGTTTCACTCTCTTTACCTTTGTGCTTCTCCTCCTTTGCTTCCTCCATTTGTGAGAGTTTATCTGTCGTGGAATCCACTTTACTTTCTTCGAGTTTCTCACTGTCTTTTTTAAGTTTTTCATTATCTGTGTCCTTCACATTTTCCTTGTCGCCATCTTTTTTATTTTCAGATGATGGATACTCTTCAGACGCCTTTTTCTGTTCTGGCTTTTCAGGTGTCTTATCAGTTTCTCCAGGGACGTTAGTCTTCTGAACAGCGTTGGATGGCTTATCTTTCCCTTCAGATGCTTCCTGTGCCTTCTTGTGGGCAACCGGGTTCATCTCAGTTTTGTCATCCTCTTGTGGCTTTGTCAGATCGTGTTTAACGGCCACTGCTTCTACCTCCACAGGCCCGGGCGTAGAGTCGCTTATCTTGCCAACATCACGTATCGTTTTGTCACAGTTGACAGTTTTCTTTATATCTTCAGGCTTTTCAGTCGTCTCAGTCTCTTCAGCGTTCGTCTCACAGGCTGCTCTAGCTTTCTCTGAAGTCACCTCTTTACATGATTCTAATTTATCCAGCTTTTTAACAGAAGACTCTGAACTCTCTTTAGCGTTGGATGTTTCTTCTGATTTCTCACTGATTAATAGTTTATCTGCCTTTTTAATGACCTTAGAGCTTTGTGAGGCCTCTCGGGTCTCCGTATTATCACTGTCTTTTAGTATTTCTGTCTTTTTAATGACAGACGGTGACATAGCGTTTTCAGACTCCAGAGATTTCGCTGCAGGATCGTTGTCTACACACTTTGTCTCCGTTGTTTTCACAACTCCCAGCTTCTCTTTCAGTGCCGAATTATCTGATTTCTCTTCTTTAGTCTCAGGCGTTGCCTTTTCTTTAGCGTCACTCTTTTCTGTTTGCTTCATGTCTGTTAGATTTTCTGTCATCTCTGACGTCTTGGTTTCTTCAGGCTGGTTTGACTCTACAGAGCCTGGCCTTTTCTTCAAATCTTCTGATTCAACTTCTTTGGATTTCACTTTATCTGACTCACCTGTTGTTAACGTTTTATCGTTTTCATTTAATGTTGTCGTCTTGTCTACGGTACCAGACTCTTTTGTATCTGCTGGTTTGGGTTCTTTTATTTTTGGATTTTCCTCATGATTAGACGACCTCTCAAGTACATTATTAACGTCTTTCGGTAAAGATGGCGGATCTATTGGTGGCGGGGGAGACTTGTGCGTTTCTCCCTTTTCTTTTGATGCAGTGCTTTCCTTTTCTACTATTTCTACATTTTTCTTGTCCAAGTCTGCTTTGTGTGATTTGACTCCCCCTGCGACCTTCTCTACACAGCAAACTTCATCCTTTTTATCTTTCGCACCATCCGCGTCTGTGGATGGCGAGTCCTTCTCTCTGGCTTGTACGGATTTACCTGCAGCTGGTTCAGTCGTCTGCTCTTTGTCGGCGGCAGCATCTTTTAGCGACTCGCGCAAGTGACTCTGCAGCGCTGCCTCTGATGCCGGCTGAACTTCACCATTAACATGATCATTTACACTCTGCGCCTTCTTTGTCTGTTCAGGAGTTGAGTCAGCTTTAAGAGTTTCCTTGACCTGAGAAGCAGACAGGTTTTGCACTATAATGCCACTATTCTTTTCAAAGTCTTCACTAAACTTCATTCCTCTTTTTTTCAAAGGGATTTTGGCCTGTTGGTCGTTCTTCAGAGCTTGTTGAATCTCCTCTGCGCTGTTCTTCTTGGCCTCCTCACCCTTTTCTGCCTTTACAGATTTACATGGCATCTCAGAGGCAGGTTCACTTGTTGCCGTGCTTGTTTTAGTGTCTGACACCTCCATCGGCTCTTCTTTGATGTTCTGGGCTTTTGCGCTGATACTGAGATCCACGGCCGGCTTTTCCGAACAGAGTTCTGATTCAGTTTTGTCTTCAATTATGCCATTCAGCGATGATCTGGCCGCAGACGCTTCTGATTTCAAGTTGTCTTTCGGTGTTACTTTTTCATTATTCTCTGTCTTTGGTGAAACCGGACGGGCAGCCTTGTTGGAGTCTTTGTTGTCTTCATCTGATGTGTCCTCAATCTTTTTAACGTCACCTGTGATGCAAATATGAAATAAAAAAGGTCAAATCACTGCTCATAGATAATAGAAGACAAAGGGATTCTGATTTGGTTTCAACTTCTGGGGTCATATAACTGTGAAAAAAGGTACCAAAAACTTGACACATACCTCCTTCTGCTTTCTCTTTATCCTCTTCACTGTCAGGTTTGGTTTCCTGTTCTTGCTCTTTTTTTAACAGCGCTGGGTCGATTTGTGTCTTCAGCAGCGCCACAACCTCAGCTAAGTCATTTCTGTCTCTACAGGGAGAAAAGAGTGGATGAATATAACAGCTCCCTCTACAGAGCAAATAGCACACAGTACCTGCTTTTATAGAAAGAACCAGCATTTCATTTCCAGTTCATTCACAGCTCCTGAGGCTTATTTGTTCTATTAAAAATCACTTACTTGACGATGCACTTCCATGATGACCCGTCCAAGTCGTCCTGTTCCTCCACATAAACGCGCACATTGTCGTCTTGATCCAGCTGAAACCAATACATCTGACCGTCTTTGTCCCGGCCAATTGGCTGCAGTCGCATTTTATCTGCGTCCTCCTCATTGATAGCAGTCTTAAACTTCACGTTTTCATCAAACTGACACTCACACAAATACTGCAGAGAGAAGACGAATGATTCATAGTAACTTTGCTGCAAAATCGTAAAGGTGAGTCCAATGTTCATTATAAGTGTGGACTGTTACTGTCAAGAACTAACAGTTTAGAGACAACTAAGCTTGTTATTTTTACAAGAAGTAGTTTATATTTACATTTCTCAAGAACACACAGCTGTTAATCACAATTTGGTGCAAATGCACACTAGCCATTTGTCAGAAAATAAAAAATATGTTGTCTCAAAAGCAGAGCCGAGTTTTTGTTTATGAGCAGCTGAGTGCAGCGACAGGGTTAACCATGAACTGTATATACACTGAACAAAGTTATAAACACAACACTTTTGTTTTTGCCTCCATTCACCCTGAGATGAACTCAAAGATCTAAGACTTTCTCTATGTACAGTGAAAGCCTATTACTCATCATCGTGGCCATCGTGACGTCACCTGTTGGTTTGTGGATCGTCGTTTTGAAGCCTCGAGCTTAGCCAATATGGCACCACCATGTTGATTTTTTGCAACCAGAAAGTGCCTGGAAGCGACCATATTTGAACGAGCTAGGTGCGTCTGTAATTCACCTTAACTGTCACTTTAACAGGGCCGAGAACTTTGTCTAGCGAACAACAGGCTTAAAACTAAATGTTCTCACCAGAGAAAATAAACAGCCAACAAGCTTTTTCAACGGTGCTGGTCAAATTTACACAGTGCCGTGGGTAGGCGTCAATCTAGCCAGACTGACAGGTTGCCATGGTAATGACTTGTCAATCACAGATAATCAGAAGCAAACTCTGCTTTATGGTCTATTTTCCTCTAAATGGGACCATAATTTACTAAATGAACATCATGTTGTATTGAAGAAGACATGCAACTAGCAACTGAGACCATAAACTCATTAGGAAAGACTTTACTGACTTAATAAATCAGCTGAGAAGAATTTACCATTATTTCTAATGTAGCCGGACTTCCTTTTTCCAACCAGAAGAGTCGCCCCCTGCTGGCCGTTTAATAGAATGCAGGTTTAAGGGACTTGCGCATTGGATTAACGTCTCAGACCAGCAGCTTCCCGCTTGGGGTTAACCCTTAAGGTAGGTACAACTACAACCTTGGAACAGCAAAACAGTCTCCCCTCTGCTTCCAGGTTGTTATACACGCATTTGTTGACATAATGTCATTCAATACCAGGGCTGAAACAATTCACAATTAAAAGCACACATTGTGATATGGTACTTAAATGCACTAACTGGGTCTAGTTTTGAGAAATAATATTAGAAAGCAACAAAAAGGAAGCTTTTTCTGAAAAGGAAACCAATGGTTGTTCAATTTAAGAGGCCTGTTTTATTTTCTTTAAGACTAAAATACTCAATAGCTGCAGCCCTATTCAATATTTAAATATCCATCAGACATAAGGAGACATCAGGCATTACAATGTTATTTAAAAAAAGAGCTAGACCAGTAAATCAGCCAATATTAGCGTATCTCTGATCGTATCAGTTGACAAGAAACTGCAGAGATGTCAAGGTTTGAGATAAGAAAAAGTGTTACCATGACACAGTTTGTCCACCAGAGAGCACAGACAAGATTATAAGATATCAGTGAACATGCCATGGCCTCAGTTTTTGTACTATTGTGGGAATTTTTAGGGCACTATTAATAAATTTCACACTCAAACAAGATAGTGGACGCATAGTTCACAATACAGCAAATAGGGAGTGATTCAGACACCGCCCTGAATGGAAATCAGCCATCACTAATGCTATAAATTACACCTCACTAAAATCACACTGCTGTTCCTGCTGTGACATGTGAAAATACCTTCAGCTACACTCCGGCTTCTTTCTTTCTTTAAACTATGTCTAACCCCTTTTGTTTAAAAAACAAAACAAAAAAACTAAACTATAATAGGTGAGGTAACCTGAGTACCATTCTTAAAAGTAAAATCAACAAAAAACAAAACAGTGAGCTTACTTTAAGTATCCCCGTCTTGCACTCCGCTGACATCTCCTTGTATCCTTTTTGTTCGAGTTCCCATGCCCAAGTGGTGTTGAACTCTTGGCATACCTGCAAGGAAAATGAGAAATATTACAGGCAAATTAATGCATTTAATGCGAAATCCATTACTTATGATTGACTGTTAGACTCGCTCATGCAGACGGACACCTTTACTGTAGTTGAACTTGTAAAACCAACAAAGTCTATTCAGACCTGGATTTAAATGGTTATTTACACACAACAGCAAGCTGAGATGATGTTGTAATTCAAACACCATTTCAGCTACCTCTCATCAATAATGTGTGGAAAGGGATGGAAAATACCATGAACTACTGACCTCAACAATAACCCAAGTTAAATCTCCCTGACAGCCTCGGCTAAAGCTGAACATTTTAGCTTTCAGGTATTTCTGACATCGTCTCTACAGGCTGAGGAGAAATTAGGACCAATTTCGTAAATGCACCTTTAAGTGTTACGGTAATTATAAGCTGGGTTTTAATGGACAGTCTGAGTGCCTCATGATGGTCTAAATGTAATTTGAGATACTTCTCCGCTGGTTGTGAAGCAGCACAAATCAATATTTTTCATTAGTGGTCGACTGATATGGGTTTTTAATGACCGATATTTAGAGAGTAGGGCAGCTGATGGCAGATAGATAACACAGATATCATAATGTCCATTATTCCAAGCAAGATACAATATACATGTCATGTTAGCCAGTAACGTGCTGTTTTAGAATGAATTTTTATTAATTAATGAAATAGAAAAGTACATTGTGTTATGCTGTATATTTCAGAATGTGACTTGTGTTTAAGCGAGAGCGGGAAAAAGTAGTGACGCCATTCAACTTCATTATTCTCCCCAGTATAACCATAAATATTAAACACTACCTAGTAATGGCGTTAGATTATATTTGCTGTAATTTAGTATGACATACCGGCCTTGTGAGTGCAGTAGTACACTAACTGCCCACCACTTATCAGCAGACAGACAAAGTTAGAGACGAGCTGGTAATAATTGTGGAGCATCTATTAGCTAAAAAAGCAGATATTTTTCTCAGGAATAAAAGTAAATATCGGCCACAAAACACGACTCCTGAATGAACGCTAATGTTCTGTGTCTGGTAGATGTTTAAAACTTCCATGTGTACATGATGCAATGAAAGGACCAGGAGACGTTGGATTAAACACATCAGGAGAGATACATGCATGAAACAGAGTTAATTTACCTACCTGTTAGTAAGCAATGCACATTAGCTTAGCATTACAGCGTTAACATGTTGATGATGTATAAGTTCGGTGTTTTTATTAATTAACTTTTTCATTTTGTACCAAATGCAACCAAACAGAAGACTGTATCCATTTTCCAAAAACAAACATAGTTCTACTAAATTTTACTACACGTGCATTATGTGTAAAAAAAAGAATAGCTTAATGAAGTTAATAAATTTACCTTTACTAGATATTTCTCCCATCTGTCTGCTGACACCGACTTGCCGATCTTCCTCAGCAACTTGACGTGAAGATCAACCAGCAACTTTGGAACTGAGGAAACATTAGAAAGGCGATGTGATCGCTCCGTTGCTCACAAAGTGTCTAAAAACCCATTTTAAAACATTTTAATCAGAAACAAAAGAGTCACACGACCAAAAAGATTCAGTTTTAAAGGAAGTTAAACCAGTAAGAATCAGGAAAGTGTTGCTTTCTTTGTGGATTAATTTATATAAGACAAACATCACAGCAAGAAAATTCAAGTATCACAGGAGCAGAAGTGCAAAAACAGATGCAAAGATAAGTAACTTTTTTTTAAAATCCCAATACTAAATACATTAAGAACAACTACTATAAACAAAATGAAGCAGGAATAAGAACTAAAATAAAGATATATATACTATTTTAGTTTGTGTATAAAGTATAGTAAAAATAACTGTCAAAATAAAGTGGGCAGACAAATCTGCACTTCAGTGAATGGAGTCTGGTGGTAAATTAGTGTCTTGTGTCTGCAGACAGTAGTCTTAAATACAGTTATTAAGCTGCTAGCAGCAAAAGTAATGTGTGGAAATTGTGCAGAGGGCAGTTTGGTTTATGAGGATAGTAACGGTTTCATTTATCAAGGCAAATTATGATGATGTTTTAGCTTTCACACAAATTAAATGAATCCTTCGTCTAGATTCACATGGCACTGATGAAAATTTAACTTTTAAAAACACTTTTAGAAATGATTTACTACTTTAATCTACTGAAATAAACTTTTTCCAATAAATGTATTTTTACAGGGCTCAGACAAACAGTGACTGTGCTTAAATTTTGATTAATTCGTTCTGATCCACTCTCTGCTTTGTCGTCCTTTGATCAAATTCAGCTGTTGTTATCAAAACTGCACATGTCCTGCAAGTGTTTCACAATAAATATATTGTCGGGAAATTAAGAGAATCTGTCCAATGAAACGCCGGGGGGCCTTTAATTTGAAACGGACACAGGAAGTTTGAGTTTGAATTGACTGTAATGTAGTAACAAAAATTTAACAGGGCTAACGGGAAAAGCTGAGGAAACGGAGGCTTTGTACTAAAATAAGAGAAAAGATGTTTTGGAAACAGAGGGAATTTGAAATAAAAGCCCTGTTTCTCATATAAGCCTGCTTCAAAATAAAGGCCTTCTGCAGTTCAGGGTACTATTTGTAATTTACGGTAGTAATAAAGATGCAAACTATTCAAAAAATATCTGACATTGTGCCCCATGATGGCTCGTCTATCCGCAATAGAAAGCAAATTTTTTTATTATAAAATATGTGCACCAGATCTACAGCAGTCCCTGCAAAAAGTCTAGTGCTTCTCCAAGATGGCCACTGAAAATAATGTCGATGGAAGGTCGAGCTACACTACTAATTTAAACAAACAGTGTTGACAGGTTAGCGTTTAAAGCACATTAAGAGGGAGTTGATTTGAACGGAGCAGATGTCAACGCAAGGAGAAAAATGTGTTAATCAGGAAGACTTCAAAGTCAAGTCAACCATAATAAGCAACTAACAAACGGAAGTACATTGATTATGCCTTAACAAACACGTACAAGGAGATTGGTCATTGCTGTAAAATGTAAAAGTGTGAAAATACATACATGCATGAATATAGTTAATCAATGCACAGTGAGTATAGCTGTATGCTATTCAATCGCAGAATTATGTTTTGAGCGTGGAAAAAATGTTTCATTTTGAAAGCTATCACCGGAAATTAATGTTGTTGTTGTTATTACCGCCGACTTGACATAAACTGTGCGAACCACTACATAGCAAAATATTTTAACAGTAAATAAAGTGCACATCGCATGCCCGTCACAGGCAACGACATCTTCAATGATACATTATCAAAATGCACGACGTATTGCATGAATTATCGCCGTCTTCACTGGCCTCCAAGCACTACTATCACCATACACCTCTGCCTGTGTTGTGTTACGAGTATCGTTACAGCGGCAGATAAAGGCTGCTTGGAAAAAATTAAGCCCTATTCAAAAGCTAAAAAGTGAGAGAAAACACCGAGTAATTCGGCGTGCTCGCACGTTAATAATTATTTAAGTAAACATAGATACGTTTTCCACCTCGAACGGCAGCTCTGGGACGCGGTTAACTTGTATTTAAGTAAACAAGAAGGTTAAAAAACCACACAATAACACACGACTAGCTAACGCAGATGCTAGCCTGTTAGCACGGTTACCATTATCATTAAAGCTATGGTGAAGTCTCTCCTCCTCCCGTTAGCAGTTGGGTGTTTTTCTTCCTTACCTGAGGATGTGTCCTGCAGATATCTCTCCAGCTGGGGAAAGGTGAGCTCCGGCAAGTCCAGCAATGCTCCGTACCTCTCCAGGAAGGAGCAAATCACGGCGTAATTTGGACACAAACCGGGGGACGAACTCGCCGTTGCCGCCGAAGCAGCCATCTTTTCCACACCAGTGTCAAGTCAGCCGGAATAAGTCAAAGCACTTCTGGTGTTAACAAAATAAAGCGAGGAATAAATAAGCGTTTTTTTATTCTACAGTTTAAAGTCACAAGACTGCAGAAAAAAAATCTAAATTTTTAGTTGTTTGTGTCAGGTCAGACAGAAAAAAACATATTTTGAATAAGAAATCTCAGACACAAATATAAGATTTTCATGTTGAAAATCATGTTGGCACAGCAGCACAGAGGAACTTAAAGAACAACATACAATAAAAGTAGAAAAGCAATTCTTATGTAGATGTATAAATAATATACACACTGTTTACACACTATATACAATTAATATATAATTAACATTTTACGTGGTAGTAAAAAATATATACACACACTGTATAAACACAATCAATATACAATAACAATAACATCTGACACCAATATACAGAAAAAAGCGTCCGGAAACAGATAAACATATAAAATATGATCCAGCAGATAAAATGAGCGCAGTTCTGAACAATTACAACATTAAAATGCTTCTTGCATGTTTATGCATCAGGAATTATAATCCACTTATATAATATCTAATATTATAAGACACTTTTCTGCATATTAAGTAATTTTTCTATTGATGCTTTCAAGTAAAAGTTGTTAAAGTTGTAAAACTAACATTCCTTTACTTAACGCTTTAAATGTAAGATTTTTTTGTTAATGTATTATTTATTTATCTTGTTTTTAAGTTCTCCACTGTTATTATGTTACTATCAATTGTATATCAGTGCACCATTATACATATAAATATTCTAAAATAGTATATTTCTCACCAGCCCTTTTTAATGAAAAATTCTAATATAATACTACTAATAATAATATACAATAATATAAATATAACATAAATTATTATTATTATTATTATTATTATTATTATTATTATTATTATTATTATTATTATTATTATTATTATTATTATTATTATTGCATATAATTCCTTTAAATACTGACAATTTGCACATTTAACTTAATTACTGTTTTTATTTTTCTTTACTTTTCTTTTCATTCTATTTATAAAATTTTTGATCCATATATTCACCTCGTTTTGTTGCAATTTTATATTGTTCTTAAAAAGACACAGACAATACTGAGGGTTCATGACCAATAGATTAGTGTTTTTAAGTGTTTGTTAAGGTTTGACCCAGTATCTCTGTAATACATCAATGGATCACAAGCGTCAATAAGAGCTATATTGTGGATCAGGGACCCAGAAAACGTTTATCTTTATGGATCCTCAGACTACGTGGAAAGAAGAACCTTTTGCCCTTCTTGCAATGCCAGCAGAGGTCAGCGTTGAGAGTGCCTATTTTATACACTTTTACAGGCGTGAACTTGAAATACACTTTATTATTTTATTCTTAACTGTTTTTAGTGTCTTACAGATGTTACAGCCTTTAGTTCACCTCACATTGTTTTAATTAATTTCCAGTTGCTAATAAACTGAATTATTTATCTGTCTATAAAGTTGTAATGCAATTTTATCCTTCAGGCAAACCACTTATTCAAGTAATTTAATCATCATTAGTTAGATCTTATTAATTTTTTATATCGTTTTTTTAAAAAAATAGTAGGCCTATTGTGTTTTAAAGCAGGTTGACATTTGTTTTAAACCCTGATTTTGTGATGTTGAAATGATGGGTGATTTTTATAAGTTCTGAAATCAATCAAGTTCTGAAATATTTAACTACAGAGCAAGAATAACACTTAATACAAGATTATTAATACGTAATTTAAAAAAATGAACAAATAAAAGAGAATTAATGCACTTATACACCTGTATACTGGTAAAAAACAAGTATTTAAACAGCCTTGGAATTATTTCAGTATATTTTTAAATATAATTTCTGTTCATGTATGTAAATTACCCTTTAGAGCCAACATGAGATTAAACACATCAAAAGGGTTAATGTAGTATTTCCTGATTTTAAAAACCCGTTTTCAAACCAAAAGGACATTTGTAGGACTACATGAGGAACTTTATGTTATAAATAATATGGTTTTCTTTAATGTCATAACGTGATTCCTGCAGTTTTTTTTTGTTTATTATAAATTATTTAACTTGACGTAACTTCACAGTAAAAGTACAACGACCCACAATGCACCGCGGGAAAGGAAATAACGGCCCAGAAGTGTTTGTGGTAAAGCTAGCCAGAGTTAGCAACACTGAAACCGGATGTTCAAAGATTCGAACCTAAAAGTAAAACTCCAAAACAAATGTAATTTTCGGGACAGGAGGCTCATATAACACTAACATAGGGTATATATGTGAAATAATAGCTGTGGCAGTACAGGAAATACGTACCAGAACACGGATGTAGTTTTAGTTTTCTTACAGGACTTTATGTTGAGCTTAATAAGTGTGCTTTACTTTGAAAGGTCTGTCAGGACGTATGCATTTGTATCATTTGTAAATTGACATCTGTTCGTGGTTAAAACGGCAATATAAACAAACGACTCATGGATAATCAGCTTTAGTTTCTGCTCACTGCGATGCGTTCACTGTCATCGGGGTGATTGTTTATTAATTTATTTGAGTTATCGCCTTCATTGATCTTCATGTGACTCTGCTCATTATCCACGCAGCCAGCCGACGCCATTTTATTCCGCTTGTTAGATTAAATGTAAAACAGCTGCAAATGAATATATAATTATTAATCTGAAACCTTTTCATTTAAATATCCCACACAGCTAATAAATAAGTACTCAAAGCGACTGTTTGCATGTTTGTTGTGAGGTTAAGAGTTTGTTTATGGGCCGGAGAACGCATGAACGACTTGCAGTAAATACATTTAAAATACATACTGCAGTTCTTATGGACCCAAACTTCAGATTAGTCAATAGGGAAGAGATGCAGGATGTACATCTGCATGCAATATTAATATGGACAATGAGAGGGCGCTCTGATACCACCAACCCTCCCACCCANTTAAAAAGGGCATCCACATACCACACATACCAGAAAAGCAAGTTCAAACTCAAACATACAAAAAGAGTCTTGTATGTTTCATTTAAGCTATCTTTATTTCACATTTATTTGTACACAATAAATACAGTTAAACATCCACTGTTGTGTAAATATGACACTCCGCAGCCTCTGCAGAGCTAACATTGTAAAATGTGGGCAGTTTGTCACTGAATTTCAGATTCAGACTTAACGTGGAATCAAGACCAGTAGCAAGTTAACAACAACTTCTCTATTTGGAAAAGAGACTTCAGTCTGATGACTATCTTTTTTTTCTTCTTTCTTCAATACAACAGGGTAAATGCAAACTTCAAAAATAAGTTTGATGTCATTCAGATCTCAAGGAGATCAACGAGAACACAGCAACACGGCTGACAGATATCTCTTTTCCTCTGATCGAATTAAAACTAAGGTTTAATAGTTTTTTAAATCCTAATTCTAAAAACAAAACAAAAAAACAAGCTGTGCTATTATTTGTACAGATATCCATCTCCAAGCTCTCTGTAAACTATTGGTATTTCAAAAACAATACGCTCAAAAGGTCATAACTCAATCTCAAGGACACTACAACGGCTATTTAAAGGCTAAATAACACAAGAGCCAATAAAAGAAAAGTATTCATACCAATATATCTGGTAAATAAAACGTCAAACAAGAAATATTCAAACAAAAATAGCATCCACAATACTGAAAAGGAATAAGAAGACATCAAAAAGTGCTTCACTATGACAGTATAGATCTTTTTTTTCTTTTTTTTTTAAATGGACAGCTAGCAGCTCAGGATGGTTTCCTCCTCAAAAAAATAAAAGGTATGTTTAAACTGCACATAACTCAGTGTAAACTGTCACCAACTGCAACCTCAACAAACCGCCGCTCCTCACCAGCAAACTTTACGGGCTACATTAGTGTCATAACAAGATTTTTAGATCTTTATTTTACACAAGAAAGGAAAAAAAAAGTTAGACTATAAGTGTGTAAGGACTACATTTCTCCCTTTAGGATTTTTTTTTTTGCGTTTGGCGCAAAGAAAGCTAAAATATGTTTTGTTTTTTTAAATGAATAAAAAAAAAAGGTAAAGGATCCAATATGTTTTTAAATCAGAAAACTTTGTAAGGAGATTCTCCCTACTGAAATATCAATCAATCAACTAAAATTGCCACTTTCCCCTTGTTAATGTAACTGCGTACAGTTACGTGTGTTCGAGGAGAGGACCAGCCTCGTCCATGCTGGCGTTTTGATCGAGCGTTGAGACGACCAGACATTTGGTTTGTGTTGAAGATGCATGTTCACAACACGCTGTGGTGTCCTGCCGAGTGTAACTTTGTTGCATAGAAGTAATCCAATTGTGAAAGCTCTCGACAGATCAACATTGTCAAAATAAGAGTGAGAGTGTAGGTGACAAAGTAAAACATAAGCGAGTGAAGTGGTGAAACCATTAATATATTAATAGTGAGATTTTTGATATACATATGGAAAAGAGTTGCATTCATCTTTGTTCAATCAAAGTAGTTTTAGACAGCCGGTTCAAAGATTTTATCATTATTATTATTTTTATCATCACCACACTCAGCAGTTTTAACTCCAACAGAGGAGGTTCAACAGAGGCTGATGGTGCAACTCACACACAGACTGGTTTGGTGTTTTTGTAGTCGAACTTGACGCTTAAGATTTTTGTGGATTTACTTCGCCCCTACAAGCGAATAATGTGACGTTGCTTTTTCTATTAATTTCTTACATTAACAGGTTTTTCTGTATTTTTAGGGCCTGCACGGGACGACAGGCCTCATTATCCGACAGTTATTACAATATGAATCACTGTGAGCAAAGAACAGAAACAGGATTTGAGCAGTTGGGTTTTCAATACCCATACCAGCACTGATACTTGAAGATTTTAAAAGCAGATATTGTAAATATTCTCAAAATATTTTGTCAGGACTGAAAATGATTCATGTCCAATATGGAGTAGAGGATGTTTAACTTTGAATAAAAGTTATAATATTTATTGGTCAAATGGGAGACCAATACTGGGAAAGGGAGTGTGAGAAATGAAACAACTAAACAGGAAATTAAAGAGGCAGAGATAAGAGAAAGGCACAGTATTCCTCCACAGCACACTAATCCTATGAGGTGTCGTGTGAAAAGACAAAAAGACAAGAGTGTAGGGCGTCTCTTGGCCTGCAGGCGTCTTCAGGGGGTTTAAGTTTCCTCAGGTTTCCTTTTGGGAGTGCGTTTAGAGGCACGGAGCCGCTAAGTCCCAGCTGGTTTGAACAGAATCGATGTTGTCGCCGCCGCCACCACGAGGGTGCCGCCTTCACACCAGCGTGATCTCCACCTCCTCCCTCCGCTTCACCTGCCCACGAGGATGCTGCTTAGGGGGCGGAGGAGCAGCCCGGACCTGGAAACATCCATCAATCAGTGGCTCAATTTAATTTATTGATATTTAATTATCAATGGAATTAAAATTCAGCTAGAAGGGTTTTGTGCTCAGTTATTGATGATGGGCAAGAAGCCTGGTACACATCAGTAGGTCACTCGCTCTAGGCTAACACATAGAAAGACGTGTTTACTCACGGGCCGAATGGTGCCAGAGGTATTCTCTGGGTATTTGGGAGGTTGAGTGGAGCCTTGGACTGGACCTGAAGAGAGCAGTGGATACAGATTATCATCACAGATAACAGTTTAAACAAATTCACTACAGTCACTACAATTCAGATATCATACTTACTCCGCCTACTTTAATACAGACAAACAAGTAAATCTTACTCTGAAAGGGGCTTTTGTGTGGCGCTGGTGGCGGCCTGTGATGTCCATTATGATAGGAGGGTGGTCGGCCAATGGGAGAGGCTGTGGCGCTGCAGGGACTCGACTGAGGAGAGCACGTGGTGGGCGTCTGAAGGGGGCTGCTATGGAGAGGTCCCGGCTGGAAGGGACTACGAGGTGATCGGTCGCACTGGGCCAGAGGGGAGGAGGACGCCTTGAAAACAACAATCAAAAAATATTAATTTACACAGTGACAATTAGTGATAGCACAAAATGTTGGCGTACTGGCTTAAAGTATAGAATTAAATAATAATCCCCCACCTGTAAGGGCATACGCCTTAAGGTGAGGTATGCAATTCTGGAAAAATCTAACACCATGATAAATACCCTAATATAGAGCGAACAACAACACAGCAAGTAATGTAATAACTAACGTTAGCTAAGTTGTGGGTTAACATACTGTCGCTGCTGTGAAGCAAACATGCAGAGAGGACGAGATGGTTCCAGAGCAGCACACCGGCTAGTTGTCGAGAAGATTTTAAGCGAACCTTTGAAATGTTGCTCAAAAGGAAATGCGAATTAGATTACATAAGAGAAAGGCACAGTATTCCTCCACAGCACACTAATCCTATGAGGTGTCGTGTCAAAAGACAAAAAGACAAGAGTGTAGGGCGTCTCTTGGCCTGCAGGCGTCTTCAGGGGGTTTAAGCTTCCTCGGGTTTCCTTTTGGGAGTGCGTTTAGAGGCACTGAGCCGCCAAGTCCCAGCTGGTTTGAACAGAATCGATGTTGTCGGCGCCACCACCACCAGGGTGCCGCCTTTTACACCAGCGTGATCTCCATGATCAGCTGGTTTAGAGCCAATAAACTAGGCTACAAAGAGCATAGTTTCATCAGAAGTTGATGTTAGACATGGCTGCAATAAACAAGAAATAGATGTTGCAAACTGGAAACAAAACCAGTTGCGTGGACCCGAGAATCATGGATCTGAGAAAGACGGAGAGAGGTCCTCAGGAATCTGTTTCAACTTGTTGTAATTGTTCTTGCATGTCAGCTAGTGTTGGCCATGTTTCAAACAGCTGATCAGTCACATAAAATGTTTGCTACATCAGAACTTATTCAGCAAATATGTTTAAAGCTTTCATTTAGCACATTAACATTGCATAAAAAGGCAAAAACAACCTTAAGCGTAAACCTTTTTGTTAAAATTGAGGAAGTTTTTCAAATGTTGCCGTTTCCATAAACCTTTTCAAACGTGATGCTTCAAGATGCATTCAAAAATATGTAGATGGAAAAACTACGACTGATACTTGTCCGCAAGCGAGTCATTTAACGTTACCTGACACACAAATCATGTCTGGAGCGGCTGAATAGTGTTGTATGTGTGACTATTGTTTGTTTCCCATGTACAGAGCCAGGGCTGTGTACAAATATGGCAACCATTTTCAGTGCACATAGAACGGACAGCTAGCGCACCGCAAGGAGATATCTGCAATTTGACAATAAGACGTGTATTTGATGAGAAACACTTAACCCACCTTTAACAATCCTCTGGCTAGCTTAACAATCGTGTTTAAGTTATCAATTTCTTAAGAGGCTTATTTCTCACTGATTACTGTCTTTTTAATTCCGGTGTTTTCAATTGGTCATCTCAGAACAGGAGGAAACCACATATAACAGAAATCTGGTATAATACCACATGCAAAAATTTCATCTCTGTTCTTTAAATTCAGTGGTGAAGTTAGGATATAGCCAAATCTTTTACTAATTTTTAAATATATGAGCGTCAACATACCTGCGCACTGTCATCTCTTTGTCCATCTCCGTTCTCGTTTGAGCCGAGGAGATCCTCCACCAGAACCGCAGGAAAGACGCCAACGACGCCGTTAAACTCTCCCTCCCAGAAACCGTCGTCCTCGTGGGTCTCTCTGCTCAGGATGCGGATGATGGCCCCTTCTGGAAATGACAGCTCGTCGTCTGTTTGTGCCACGTAATCGTACAGGGCCTTCGCAAATGACACTGCAACACAGAAGGACAATGTAGCAGGACATACAGAGAGTTGACAGACATAAAATATTAGCTATATAAATATTGATTTAGTAAAGGTTTCCCTCACCGCTGGAGTCTCCGTTGATGGAGCCGGTTGGAAGTTCGGTTTCAGGTTCAGTGGAGTTACTGGAGGAATGGGATCGGGCGTCCAGAGCTGCCAGAGCCTGCAGCATGCTCAGAAGGCTGTTAGAGGACGGCAGCTGCAAGTATTTCTCTGGGACATAGCCTACCTGTCCACTGCGGTTTCTGGCCTGGAGATGCAGAAAATACATGCTAATGATGACAAATGGTGGGAAATCCACAACAGATGTCATCAAAAATCAGCAAAAATGCAAATGAGTTCAGCTGAAAACGCTGAAATCTGTCATCGATCAGATGTGTGGATCTGTGGAGTACCTTGACCCAGTCCTCCATGTCGCCATCATCAATGACCTCCAAGATTTCCTGCTCCTCAATGGTCAGTTCATCGGGTTGAGACGCCTGGAAACAAGAAAACAGATCAGATTGCATGAAAATAAGAGAAAAAAGTGCTGCAGTAACACAAGTAACACACTCGTCTCGTATTTATACTTTGGTCGTTGAATCCTAATCAATAAATGTTCACTGCGTCACCTTTTGAAACATACATTGCAGTCTAATACAAGAGTCCTGTTTCTAATGATTTTGGTGTTTCAGAGAGTCGTTGATTTATCTTTATGAAAAACATTTGAGGCTGCAGTTTGTGCCTATGTTGAATTATGAAACATTGATGTTTATGTGCTTTTATTTTGTTAATCCTCACTGCTAAGTGAATATAAAACGTATTCACCCCCCTTGGAAGTTTATATTAAGCTCATAAGAAGCTGATTATCACTTTATAAATAAGAATAAATACTAGTGGTGGGCCGTTATCGGCGTTAACGGCTGCGTTAACGCGAGATTCTTATCGGGCGACAAAAAAAATATCGCCGTTAATCTATTCTCAAAGTTGGGTTGGGAGCTGGGTCTATACTACGCAAGCTATGATGACTTTCACCTTGATATTTTAGCGCCGAATCGCACTGTAGGGGGCGAGAACAAGCCTTGGACCCTGTGTGTCTGCCTACTGTGAAATTACCACATCAAACGTGACGTGCTAACATGGATGCAGCTGTTGCTGCGTTTCA
>JAPMOB010206353.1:0-50533 GCA_029875015.1 Lepomis gibbosus | reverse complement strand
TTGGCATGGGGGACCAGCGTTTGATTCCCACTATGACACATCCACCAATGTGTCCCTGAGCAAGACACGTAACCCCTTGTTGTTCCAGAGGCGTGCGACCTCTGGCTTAAATAGCAATTGTAAGTTGCTTTGGATGAAAGCATCAGCTAAATCAGAGGTGTCCAAACTACGGCCCGCGGGCCAACTGCGGCCCGTTGTCTGTTTTGAATTGGCCCGCAGTAAATTCTAAAATTATAATGGAATATGGCGCACACAGCACACCGTCATAGTAAACATGGCTCTGTACAGCGCATATAAGCAGCACTACTCTCTGTCTGTGACCCAGACAAATAGCATGCACTTTATACAGAAGAGAGCTTGTGGATTTAAGGTGGCACAAAGAATTGTGAGCAGATGACGACGCGGAGAAAGAGAGCTGCATGCTTTTTCGATCACCGCGGCTATGTGTAACGCAGAATTGAGACAACGGTGGATCTAGAGAGACGCATGAACTCCTGACCTGACCATCCGGTTGTGAGTTTGCATTTTTAAAAGTCCGACCTGTATCTGATTTGGACCACACATGAAAGCGGCCCAAATCACACTGTTATAAACAAAACAGATCTAAGCCACATATGAGCAAAGATATCAGATTTAGGTCACTTTGACTGCAGTCTGAACGCAGCCTTAGCTTTGCACTAGTGTGTAGGAGATAACCTGTAATTTGAATTCATATTAAATTCTTTTGACAAACATCTATGATCAGTGTAACCCTTACAGTGTCGGCTCCTCAAACTCTCTCATTAGCTTTAAATGTGTGAGTTTCTTTTTCAAATAACCAGGATAGGTTGAAATTGAAGATTATGTGATGTGAGTCGTTGCATCTAAGATATACAAGGGATTATATATAAACAGTACATGTACTAAAATGTAGGCTCACCTGGAAAGAATTAATAAATGCATTTAATTAGAACTGTGACAGCAAACATGAACAGCCTCATTATCAATTAATAAAACAGGCAACTAACCTTTCTGATCTAATGGGGTGAAAGGTCAACACCCAGGATTTAATATTAGAAGAAAAGTTACAATCGAGTGATGCTCAGATGTTGCTGGGATCTCTCTAACAACGCGTAAAGAGCAGTCACAACCAAGTGTGATGGCTCATTTTGTTGATAAGGGTCAACACTGTGTTGCAACAGCTGTGTGTATGTTCTCTCCTGAGTAAGTCGACATAAGAGGTTCAGTAACTTCTAGTTAGTTTGTAACTGATAGTTTAGTAGAAGGAATTTTTTAGTAGAAGTAGTTTAGACGTAAAGTCATAACTAAGGTGAGTGGACAATCAACGTTCAAAGAAATTGATCCATCGTCATGGTTTCTGTGCATGTTAGCTGAGCCACCTGGCTTCGTAGCACACCGTAGTAAAGCTAGATGGATATTGAAATATCAAATCTAAAAATTAGGTCTGAGCTAGATTATTGTGGTACAGTTTTACCATTAGTGAGGATAATTCTGACATTTTATGAACTCATTTCAGCGGTGCAGACGTTTTTATTTTAGTAATGCATTACACTTAGTAATAATTTACGTTTTAAACTAGGCGAAGTTTGAACTTACACACAGCTGCTGAAACAGCCTGCAGGGCCATTGTTGATTGACAGCACTACAGTCGGTTCGTGTGCAGCTTAAAGCTCCCTTTACCAGTGAGCGGGATAGACAGGGTTAAAATGCTTTTGGGCAAATGGAGCCTATTATGAAAAATTCAATTTGATTTATAAACGGGGCACATCATGAGAGAAGTTCTCTCAGGGCACTTTTCATACAGAGCAGGCCGTCCTTATAAAACAAATCCTGCAGTGACAATCCTCAGCTCTGTATTATGTTCCAATAACCTTAAAGACTTTCTATGTGAAGATAAAAAAACATCTTATCACCATGTTTATATTCTCATAGACGCACTGCTGAATTATTTCCTGGATGTGTCTGTGTACTATATAAATAGGCCAATATTGTTTTTAATTTATAATGTATGTTACCATATTCTAAATGTATGTTCTGTGCAGCAGGAACAAACTACAAACTTGTGTTATATAATGATAAATACATTTCCTTGATCCTTGACTTTACACGTGTTTTTTGAAGCCCTAATATTTGTCAGACTTCATCCTTCAAAAAACACCAAAAGTCAAATCCACCTTGCAGTGATGGTCCGAGCAAACTCGAAGTGACGTGACCCTGCTGACATTTCCAAGAAGTGCCAGATGGCGTACGCGCCGCACGTTGAATATTCGGCCGGCTTGTGGACGGTGTCAACTGTGTTGGTGTCGTCTCTCTGCACGCGTCATCTTCAAAAGGGAGGGGTTAATTATTCTCCTTTTACCGTCACACAAACAAGGTCACACTCGCTTGCTCAAAGACCCCACTCATCCACCTGAAGGGCACTGTCCAATTCAGAGTTTGACTGACAGGTGATATTTTGGGGGGGGGCGAGCCGGGGGAGAAAAGTGCTGCAGTCAGTATCCAGGATAAGAAGCAGCGAATCACAAAGACACTGAACACAAACATCCTTGTGTCACCGAGTTTGTTGGAACCTGTCATTGACATAATGCATTCTCTAATCCCTTACCCTGACCTTAACCATCACAGCTAAGTGCGTACCCCTAACCAAGAGGCAACTTTTGGGTCCGAAAAATCAAGCCTTCAACCTGCATTCTCTCTAACAGCCAGCAGGGGGAACTCCACCGCCTGCTGAAAGAAGTGTGACTGTATAGGAGTCAATGAGAAAATGAGGCTACACTTTCCTAATGTGTTTATGGTCCCAGTCGCTAGTTTCAAGTCTTCTTCAACACAGTATGATGTTCATTTAGTAAATTATGGTCCAATTTAGAGGAAAATAGACCAGAAAGCGGGGGAGGCTTTAGGGTGGGGCTACCTTGTCACTGACAAGTCACGACAAGTCAATCAGGATAGAGGCGAATTGTAGCCTCTGTACTTTGTACATTAACGAGCCATGAAGTTATTTTTGTGCGCTGTCTTTGAACTTTGACCCTCTCACAGTGCATTTTCAGTTCATGAAAGTTAACTGGAACATTTTGGTTGTTCAGCATTCGATTAAAAGACACTCTAAGGAATTGGCTTTGTGTTTTTTTCCTGTTATTACATTTAGTCAGTACAGTGTTTTTCAATAACCAAAATTAGCATCCCCGCTAACATCACAGTTAGCGTGAATGCACCTTATTAACCGCACTAGCTGGCTCTGCCCTCTCATCTGAATATGGTCAAGTCCGATCACATCTGGTTCTAAAAAAACAAGATGACGACTGCTAAAATGCTTTAAACTCTTTAAGGCTTTAAACCATATAGACCACATATATATGCAGGTGACGTCATGCTGGCTACGTGCACCTCTAACCCTAAAGCCAAGTCTTAACCTTCATATAGCCCTTTATTGGTCATTTACGTTCATTTAGCTGACACTTTTATCCAAAGCGATTTAAAATTGCTATACATGTCAGAGGTCGCACAGCTCTGGAGCAACTAGGGTTAAGTGTCTTGACCCGGATCTCTCACACCAAAGGCATAGTCTTATGCATTGCGCCATCGCCACCCCCCAAAGCATTCGGACACCAGAAGTATAGTGGATCCCACGAATACAGTAAAACAAGCCCACACACACTGAGACACACAGCAGCATGTGCACTCAGATGCTTGACCTAATATGATATTACAAATTGAAGCAGTCACTGAACCACAGCTGCATGAAACAGCTTTGATTACTTTGTCTCTGATTCAATTAGCTAATTCCTAGAAACAAACAACTGTATGTTATATAACTGTATGTAAAATATGTGTAATTGTATGTTATATAAATGAGCAGTGACTAACTAAAGGACACGCTTCATTAACACATGTATTTTTCATTATTCTTCATTTCTCTGTTGTCATAGAGAACATCACTTCATTTTTATAACACTTGTCATTCATCATCTCTGAAAAACACTGAAGGTCGATCTGTTTTTTAAGTCCAGTATCTTCTTTTTTGCACATTTCAAGACCCTGAATACTACATAATTTCCACTATATCCGTGATGTTGAAAATTAGGCAGCTGCTTCATGTGTTCATGTACTCCCAAGAAATGACATTAACATGCCGCTTCTGTCCGACCCCCACAGTGTGGATGTGTGAGGGGCAGCTAACCCCAGCAGGAATGACTTGCCAGCTCATTTAAATTATTTAAATCTTATTCTTTCATCAGACAGACGGATTTACATCAGTTTTCCAGTTCAGCTCTCTTTCCCCTGCTCAGGCAAAATTTGTGTAATTCTTGGATTTATACAAAGTGCAAATGTGAAAATTTCTATAGTTAGATGACATTTCCTTTTGGTACTTATACTCAGCACCAAAGGAGAGATTCTCACTTATTCCCACATGGTGAGGAGGTTGGTAGGTAAATCTGGCTCAGAGTTTCAGCTCTTTTAAAACATCAGTGGTTGTTAAAATGGCTTTTACATGCAGTCTTCTGTCTGTCATGTGTGTTACACATGTGTTTGTGGGTTTCAGCCAACACGTCTGATACAGTGAGTTAATGCAGGTCATCAGCTCCCAGAGGCTCAGTGGTCAGCTGGTCGACTAGCGTTGCCGAGTTCATCTGCATAAACATACATGGATGCAAGAAACAAAGGCTGAAAGGTTGTGGTGGCATCTAACTCCTGCAACCGCCCTGGCTTTCATTTGTTTAAATCACTGAAATCAACCTACATTTAGGACTGGCCTTTTATTCCTTTCCTACAAACTCTTTCTCAGCAAAGATGATCATTTAACCCAGTATGAATGTTACTTAAATACTTACAGTATGTAAGAATAACATATCAATTACAAATTCATTTGATCTAGCTCAGAGAGACAGCGCATTAAAGTAGCGGTAGCCTACCGTAGAGGGATGAAAGCTGAAGGTTATTAGTAGTTATTTAAACTTGGATTCATTTTTTTTAAAAACATTTTGATTCTTTTGATTGGTGGAAATAAATATTATACATACTTGAGGAATGGACACATATTTGGACACAAGAGGTTAGGAGAAACCACTCTGACTGAATAATACTTTGATGCTCATGATAGCATGTGTAGCATGTCCATACTTACAAAGGTTTAAACATTTATATTTGTATGCACAATCTAAGCAGCTAGCTTAAAGCAGGCACCCTGGTGGGCTTTAAGAGGTTTTATGCATCCAGAGAACTTCTATTAAAACCAGACCAGGCTTCTAATTGAGACCGTCAATTATTTGTCAAAACATGCAGCCACACCAGGCCAGTGAAAGTTTTACTGAATGTACATTTACTCTAGTGCTGTAGTGGCCTATACTTTAAGTAACATTTTGAGGTACTTTACTGGAGTATTTCCATTTTTAGCTGCTTTATGCTTTTTAAGTAAAAGGCATAAAATGGAAATACTCCTTTTATCTGACAGCTGTAGTTATTTTGCCAACACGTTCTCTCTCCCCATCTCATCACATATGACCCCTTGGAGTCGGTTTTTAACGGCCTGGGTACACTTGGCATGTTTTTTGCACCTGTAGGGCGCTGTGGTCTAGTTAGCAAGAATAAATATGCAATGTCTGGTTAGACTTTCAAAATAAAACTTAGAAAAATCAATGCTGACTTTTTGTTTCACAAAGAAAACAAACAAAGGTCTCCTGGGTGAAAGTCCAGTTTCTTGCACACTCCAATCACCTCCTTACTCTGACTTTTGTTTTATTTACATCCTACACCTGCATCCAGTGTTCTTAAATTACACTAAAGGCCTTCCCAGGGCGACAAACTGACGCCAAGGCGTCTTGACCATGCGTTCATACATGATGACTTGGGTGTGAGAACAGGTTGATTTAGCATATATATCATTTGTCAACCGTTCAGTCCCACAATCTGGGAGGTCACTCGTGGTGAACCTTGTACATGGGCACTTCAACAGGGTAGATTTTGCCCTGTACAGGAATGGAGACACCTGTCCAAGTAAAGCACAGCGGCTTTAAGCACCGATGGCCTGACGCTTGTTGGACTGTGTGAGCGAAATATAAATATAAATGATGAGCAGTAATGTGTGACAAATTCAGTTTTAAATGGAATCTTCCCAACACATGGGCGGATGGCCGCAGGCGTAACCATAATCACCATGTGAGCAGGGAGTGAATTTAATCTGTTGGGTTTTTTTGGTGATTTGAAACGGTCTAATTTAGGAAGCAGCTGCAGAGACAGTCAGGACACAAGCACTGGTGTACTGTGTGTGTGTTTGTGTGTGTGTGTGTAGTAATAAATCAATAATTTAACATCCAGATCTGGTCTGTGGACATGGTGGAGGAAACTAATGATATGGAGCGAAGAGAGGCGATGGAGGCTGACAGGAAGCAGCAGGTGGTGTAAAATCAAGCCGACAGAGATTCAGGTAAACGGAATAACGCACCTACAGACACGAGCAGATAAACAAAGACAGACTTTGTTTGAGAGAAATGACTCAGACAGTAAAAACACTAGAGGACAGTAATTTAATTTTTCTTTACTTCCAACAAAGTGGGCTTTCTCTTTTGAAAAGTGGTTACCAATGGTTACAGGTGGCCGTGTTCGAGGACACACACCAACAGGTTCGATATGAAGCAAAGCTGTCTGAACAAGGCTTTCAGCGCTTCTGTGGTGGAGGCTGACAGTTTTCAAGAATGTACTGAAGTTAAAGTAAAATGTATTAGCATTACACTTTACTTAATGTACCAAAAAAAAGAGTCTGTAGGCCCTCCCACCTGCAGTCAGAGCAGGAGATATTCACTCCTCCATCCGTGCAAATGAATTGCGCATGCGCAAATATGTTTAGAGCCACATGGTGGTAGTTATTATACATAATATATACATATTTAGGGTTTCACTTTTTGTCCTTCCCACAAAGTTATTCCTCTCTCCTACATTACATGCACTTGGCCATTATGGAATTCTGGTGATGACGTCATTCAGCGACTTCTAGTGACTTTTAGGACAGCCAATAAATACCTTCCTTCAACATCTTACATAAACAACAAAATTTCAATTGTCAAGTGTAAACCAACAAATACGGCAAGTACCAGTTCACAAGGGACTCGAACCTCGGTTGACTGAGAAAAAATCCATCCACCCCATCGCATCCTTACATGGACAAGTCACCTGAGTTCTTCTGCCACTAGAGGTTGCGGCCTAACTAAAGAATGTAAATATATAAGTTGCTTCAAAATTGGTCCATACGGCCGTTTCTCTGGTGAGGGCAGGCTGATAATAATATATCATAATTTAGTTATCGACTGTTTCAATAATCTGAGTCTGAAAAGAAGCTAGTAACGTTAGTTGTTAAACAAATGTAGTACAATATTTCCTTCTGAAATGTAGTAGAGAAGAAATTCTCTCTCTGTTGTATATTTCTCACTTTCTGTGTATCGCTTACTCTGCATGTTGTCCTGTGTTTAGCTGCTTCATGTTTCTGGTGCGGGGACGACACATTTACAGTGATGTGGATCAACAAGTGTTCCTGACTAATTTTGACCACTGTAAGACAATTTTGCCCAGTCATTTTTTAGTTAATAGACACAAATATTTGTCTAATTTTTCTGGTAATCAATCTTTAAATGTATATTTCAAAGAGTTGCAACTCAACATGCGTGTCAAAACCTTTCTGTCCTCCAGGCATATTTAATTTTTATAACTGCATACTTTCTGTAATTCCCACGTTTGTACTTGTTACAAGTAGGCCTGCTTACCGAACCCACATTGAATAAATAAAATTTAAAAAGTTGGATGCAGACGCTTGGTGCAGCATGGCTCGCTGAGCAGTTTGGTGAGGATGAAACGATGTGAAACAATGTTATGGCCTTTACAGGCACCAGATCTCAACCCAGTTTCCCAGATTTTGGACAGTGTTCTCTACCACCATCTCCATAAGCCAAATTATATGAAATAAATTTGCTGGTCAATGTAGAGATGTCTGCTGCGTGTTGTTTTGTTCTGTCTGCTGTCCTCAGCTGTTTCCCTGGATCTCAATGAGAAGACTTGATTAAATAAAGGTGGAGTATATTTAAATGAAGAAATATCTGGTGGACTGCTGTTCATCTGCTGCAGTAGAGCTCCACAGACTTGGCGAGGAGCCCTGAAGCTGTTCTGGAGCCTCATGGTGGCCTGACTCATACTGAGACACTTCATGCTGCTTTCTCTTTTATTTGGTTAATTTGTCACACACTTATAATTTATTTATTTATTCCTAGTAAGCACGTTTCTTGGTGAACACCATCGCCATCTTGCGTCCGAACGTACGCGTTACATCTCGGATGTGTGGAGGTGGGTGGACCCCCTGACGTCACCACGTTCACCGTGACGCTGTCGGACTGTGGACGCTCTGGACAGCAGCCCGGCGGGGAAGTTAGCGAACCAGTTGAGCACAATTTTCAACAAAGCGCCGTAATTGAATAAGGTATGCACCGAGGAATATGCGTTTAGTTCGTTTACTTGCTTTGTCAGAAGGTATAAAGTGTTTTAACTTCAAACAGACGTTCGTAACTAGCTGCTAACAGGAGCTAACTTCACTTGCTAATCTCTGCACGCCCCCCCTTAATAGGACGCTGTAACGTTACACCAAATTCTATTCAAAAAATATCTATTTTAAAATTCCGCTGCTCATAAACAAGTTAAGAACACACGTGGTTGAGGATGTAGTTATATACGTTTGAATATGGAAATGCTCTGGGCAGTTCGGCGTGACGCATTTTGCAAAAAATGTGAAGTATAGGACTTAATAGTGTTTTTAAATGTGGCTGGCTGAGGTTAGCTGCCTGTAACTTTGCCGTTATAAAGGCGTTTTGTTCACATTTTAACACTGAAAGCAGTTTAATTTAAATTAATTTATATAGTGTTTGTATGCATTCTTGTAACAGAATGAAAACTGCAGAGTTTATATAAGTATATTTTCTTTTAGCGGCTAACTTAACCATAGCTGCTGACCTGCAGAACTCCACCTGTTTAACCACCAACTTAACTTGCACATGCAGCTGTGAGGTGTCAACATGCATGGTGTTACAAAGCTGTGCAATGTTTGTTAAAATCTGCGAGCTATGTATATATGAACAGGTGATGTCATTTTTCAAATCTAATGTTAACACTTAAACAACATTTCACCAGTTTTACCCAGTGCAACATATTTAAATTCCATGAAGTTTATTTATGTGTTGGTCTCAGTGATTTTATGCCAAAGGATGGAAACTAGACATATGTACACTGCCTTTTAAAGGTTTGCTGAGATAACATACGTGTACATTTCTGTTATATGATGCCCTATCTCAACGTTATGAAGGCTGAATCTCAAACTAAATTAGTTATTGAAATCTGACAAACCTGTGCATCTGTTTAGAGTCCTGCAAATAAGATAAGAAAAACTGTAAACCTCATGAAATCAGTCGGGACAGCAGCAGTTGGATAACATGAAACTCAGTTATCACTAATATTACCAGGTAATGATGTTAACACACCTGATCAGATTTACAGATCAGAGATGGCCCTCACACAAGTGTCCTCCAACAAGTGCGCTGGTGGCTTCCAGAAGGTTTTTGAACATGACAGGTGAGATCTCAGCTGAAAAAGTCAAAGTTTACACAGCTTGCGACACACACCTGTAAAGCAATGAATTAAAGTGTGTTTGTTTCCTTCATGCAGCACTGAGCTCAAGTGTAAGATGAAGTTTGCCATCTACCTGCCTCCCAAGGCTGAGACAGACAAATGTCCCGTCATGTACTGGCTGTCTGGTGAGTAGGGCTGCAACTAAAGAGAGTTTCGATTGTCAAAATAATTGATCAGTCAGTGAATATCAGCTTTTATATTTAGCTTGAGGTTGATTTAGCCATGTGCTAATTAACAATAAAGACAATAATGTTGCACATAAATCAAGTCCTTTCATGCTCCAAACAGGTAAATACAGTAAGAACTAACTCGTCTGTGAAGCTGATCTTCTGTTAACAAGGCATGTGATTTATATAGTGACAGAGTCGCTTATATGCTGGTACTGCAACACACAGAGACACAAGCATATTTTTATACAAAGAAAGGAATAACTTCATGTGTTACATTTGCTGAATTTACAAGAGGGGACACATAATTTAGAATTTTCATAGAGAGCGTTTCACATAGTTAAAGAGTTTCCTTAAACTCAACAACTCACAAAACTCAGAGTTTTTAAAGAGAGTCTGGGGCGAATTAGCCGCCATGTCAAATTACTCACGTGCAGGTTTGGAAGACTGAGATCAGATCTCAGTGAGGAAAACAAGAACACATTAAAAATACCAGGTGTAAACAAAAGTTAAGATCAGACCGTTAATGCAGATGGTATTTTAATAGGCAGTTTTATGATAACTGGTGATGTGGGCTGTCACTTTAGAGGTTTTAGGTGTTGAAGTTGTTGCTGTTGCTGATGTTGCTACTTTTCACTTAACGCCAGTAAGCGGACGGTGTCACTGGCAACCAATTTTATCATCACTTTTTATCGAGTGTGTGGATTGTTCAGCGCAGCCTGATTGTCAGAGCTTCACAGGCCATCTGGCTAAGACGCCATTTTAAAGCCTGGTTTTATTTTGTATTTTCTTCTTGTTTAGAAATCCCATTAAATCATGTAGTTTTATGGGATTTCCGTGTTCAGAGTGCCGCAGACAGAGCTTCGTGTTTAGAAAGGCTGGTTAATTCCTGGAACAGCTGTTCACCAGGAGGAAATAGTGCATTTTTTGGGGACTATTTTCAGCAGCGGATTGAGATCAGGCTGTAAAATGCACACAAAACTTGTTAGAGGATACATTCAGTACTGGTTTGGATCTTTTCATTCATCTTTTGCTGTAGCAGCTCCTAAACTATGGAATGATTTACCTCTGCACATTAGACAGGTTTTTAAGTCTCTTCTTAAAACCCACCTCTTTTCCCTGGACTTTGATAACTGCAATTGACATTTCTTGTTTTGGTTGTATTCATTTCATTGTTTCATTATATGGTTGTTATTGTTTTTATTTGTATTTTATGGGTTGTGTGAGCTTTGTATTTAGGGCTTTTTATGTATTCATGTATGGTTTTACTGTACAGCAACTTTGAATTTTTAAAGGGCTCTATAAATAAATTTTGATTGATTGATTTTCATCAGATTATTGATAAAGTCACCAGACTCCTCCTCCTTTTAATAGATAGGATATACCTGACCCGTATAGCCCTATTTTTATACACTATATTACGTCTGTCATGTGCACTTATATTTATTTCTGCACCTCCTTATCACTTGTAACTGGAGCTGCTGTAACAAGTGAATTTCTTTAGTGTGGGATCAATAAAGTCTGTCTTATCTTACATTCCTGCAGTTCGCCTCTCAGACCTTTGTCTCGTCAACTTGAGCTGAAACGTTGATTAAATATCTAAACTAGGAGCAGTTACTTTGAAACAAGTTTAACAATCTGATACAAGCAGTGCTTAAAACAATCATTTATCTTTGACTGTAAAGATTTAAAATATTCTGTCTTTGAGTCGTCCTCCTCGGTGTGTTTGACTCGTTGTGATCCGTTTTCGTTTCTCTGCAGGCCTGACGTGCACGGAGCAGAACTTCATCACCAAAGCTGGCAGTCAGCTCGCCGCTGCCGAGCACGGCATCATCATCGTGGCTCCGGACACCAGCCCACGTATGAAAATACATCTATTCACATTTTATTGTCCGCCTAATGAAAGAAAGATGGAGTCGACTGATCTCAGCTGTGTCCTGGATCAGGTGGCTGTAACATCGAGGGGGAGGATGAGAGCTGGGATTTCGGCACTGGAGCTGGTTTCTACGTCGACGCCACCCAGGACCCCTGGAAGACCAACTACCGCATGTACTCCTACGTCACTGAGGAGGTGGGTTGGATTTGTGTTGGTTATCGACACTCAGATTTACCTTCATCAAGCGACTGTGGTCCGCTGGACTCTAACGGTTCTTAGATTATGAATCTCTGAATGCAGTTAGATTTACTTTAAATAGATAAAGACAAGAATGAAAGCTTTGTGTTTGGCAACAAGGAGGAAAGAATGAAAGTTTGTTGCTCAAGACAAAAACCCAAGTTAGAAATCTTGGTGTTTAATAATTATAATGAAATAATAAACTGTATGTAGAAAACAAAGAACAGAGCGCTTCACAGAGACTCAGAGAGAAGATGAAATGAGAGTGATGGAATACATGAGAAATAAGAACAAGAAAATAAAACATATCACTTCAGATAAAAGTGAGTTTTTAGAAGACTGACAGCCCGACGTCCTCGGGCAGGTTGTTCCAGAGCCTCGGGGCCCTGACAGCAAAAGCTCTGTCCCCTTTAGATTTCAGCCTTGACCCAAGGGAGAGACAGGAGAGCCCTGTGTGAAGATTTCTTGCTAAGCAAAGGCTTGTGTCGAATTAAACCATCAAAAATATAATCTGGAGCCAGGCCACTGAGTGCCTGAAATGGAATCTATAGGATCTTAAAGTCCACTCCAAACAAGATCCAGAGAAACTCAGCTCACAGCTACGGGTATTAATCAATGACCACTGATAAGAAGGGGGGGGGGCAGAGTTTGGGGTAATGCATTGGTCCCTGCAAGTTTTGTGTTTTTTTTACTTTTGTTGTGCACATTCAAAGTTTTAAGCTATAACTGTGTTGACCCGGTAACAAGGTTAGGGTTGCCCGCACATCAGCCACATTGCCTACAATATAAATACAGCATTGCAATCCCCCGTGTACTGTAACCACCTGATCCCCATCCTGGCTGAGGCTAAATCTGTCCACTGCAGAGGCTCAATGCACAACCTGGAGGAGGAGCTAGTGTGTGTGGCAGCATATAATATTATAACATGAAATGAAAGTATGTTCATTTAATAATATATGTTAGTATAACATTAATATATTCATATATCATGTCATTTTACTATATTGATCATAATTTCATATATTAATATACTATATAGCTTAACAGTAAAATATCAATAATTTTGTGGGTAGTTTTCAGTCATTAAATGCTTGTGCAAGAAAAATGCTCCACATGCTGGTTGAGTTAGTCTCTTTATTTGATGATGCTAAGTGATAACAGAACAATCAGTTTAACATTTGAAAGTTTGCTGCAGCACGTCAAACTTTATTTGATGTCCCACCTCATCCGGGCTGTGATTGGTTGGTCGCAGAGCGCATCGACTTCAACGTTTCAACGAAAGGCACCTGATAGAGCTAAATGTCCAACACAAACCTTCCTTCTCTTCTGCCTGCTGCCTTCTGTCTCACCGCTTCAGCTGACGACGTCAGACAATTTCAAATCACTGAGAACGCTGCTGCCAGAGTTCTAACGAGAAGACAGAGCACATTCCTCTTTTCCTTAAATCTCTACCCTGACTTCCAGATTCAGTTTTAAGGTGCTGCTAGTTTATAAATCACTAATACTGGGACAGAATGAATCTCTTGGGCTCCTTGTAGAACATGAACCCAGTAGGAATCTCAGTCAGCCGGTAGAACGTCGAGTCAGAACCAAACATGGTGAAGCTGCTAAGCTGCTCACAGATGGAACCAACCTGATGATCTCAAATGTGCCTAAAACAATCTAAATAAAAACATTTTATTTCTCTTAATTGATTTTATTCCTCTTTGTTTAAATGTAATTTTAATATTTGTCTGAATAAAACAGCAGAATTCCTTCTGTGTATAAGTAACGCTGCCTCGCTCACGCACCTGGAAAACTGTTTTCACCTTTACTTTCAGCTAAGTACTGCTCTCCCTCAATCCCTCCCTCCCTGTCTCTCTCCTTCTGTCTCTCTCTGTGTCTCTTCCTCTCTCTCTCTCTCTCTCTCTCACAGCTCCCCAAATTGATCAACGCTAACTTCCCCACTGACCCAGACAGGATGTCCATCAGCGGCCACTCCATGGGCGGCCATGGGGCGCTCACCTGTGCCCTGAAGAACCCTGGGAAATACAAGGTACTTGGTTTGCTGCCTGAGATAAATGTAGAAAAATGTGGTCAGATCTTTCCCTCATCGACAAATGGGGTGTTGCGATATTGACAAAAATGATTTCCGCATATTTTCTTGGACTTTACCAATAACTAACGGTCTTAATATTGTTCTAGCTCGCTGTTAATATATTAACTATTGCTTACTAATGACATTAATTAACAGGTATTTATTTTTATTTAAAGTGAAGAATTTAAGATTAAAATCAATATAAAAACACTGAAATCACCATGGTTACTTATATCAAACAGTGCAGCTATGATTCTGTCAGTGTGGCGGTCTCTGAACAGAGGTTAGTTTTTGTGCTGGGACCTTGTCTCCAATGCTTTTTATATTCCTGACATTCTGTGCGGTGGCAACAGATTTTCCACACAGTTTGCAGATTGACGTCTTCTGAGCGACATCCATCTTTTCAAAGTCAAACCAGCTCCATGCGAGTGAGGCTGACCCCGCGGTTCAGTAGCCTGCAGGGCTGCTGGTCTATCTGGTGTTTTAGCTCCTGGAGCTGTTGTTTTCAGTCAGTTTAACTCCAGTCATGAGTTTTTCGGCAGCTATTTCTCTTTTACCTGGTTGCACCTGTCCTCCTCAGTTACCTCCAGAGCCGACTCCCTCTCTCATGTCCCTTCAGTAGAAGCAGAGTCTATTGTCAGCTTTCTCTGGCTTCTTGATGATGTTGACGTGTCCTCGTCTGTCTCCTGCAGGCGGTGTCGGCGTTCGCTCCCATCTGTAACCCCATGCAGTGTCCCTGGGGACAGAAAGCCTTCTCAGGATACCTGGGCTCCGACAGGTCCACGTGGGAGGTAAGTCCACCTCAGACCTGATACCAGCGGAGATAAAGACACACTGAGCGTCTCACAGAGAGACGTGTTGTCATTGGATAGAAACAGCTGAGTGACGGAGAGGAAGCGAATGACATGCTAATTAGGATTATTAGAAAGGAAAATGAACAGATGTTAAAACAAACTTTCCTCACAACCAGAACAAATACTCAGAACAGCAAAAGCACAGAAAATACTTTGACACTGACAGAAAGTGAAAGTACTCGTTATGCAGAGAATCATTTCAGAATCGTGTTTATTAAATTACAGGATTACAATTAGTGATGCAAATGAGTCTTGATCACTGTAGTGTTGCAGCAGGTAAAGGTGGAGCGGCTGGGTAGTTTGTAGATTTCACCTAGAGTCTTTTTCCATAATTATTAATACATCCTAATTTATTTGCTGATTATATTTTGTATTAAGAAACTGAATCTGCAACTTTAACTAATGTGACTCATTCATTATTTATATATTCATTCTTGTAAAACAGTGAAGCAGAAATAAGTAGAAAAACAAGAGACACGAACAATATATGTGTACTTTTAGTTTTTGTGCTGTAACCACAAATGGAATTCAAGTATTGTCAACATAAAACAAATGATGATCAGCAGGACAGTAGGGCCGCCTTGTGTTGATGAAGGTAAAATGTGACAGATCAGCTTTGCGATGAAGAGCTGTCCGGCCTACACATCCTGCTCTCCAGATGAAAGAGAACACGTGTGTTTGGTTTCGGGCTCCAACAGAATCCTTCCCACTAATCACACGTGTGTCCAAATAAGTGCAGTGTGATATTGTCTTCACGTCGTGCAGCTGTTCATGAAAGCGAAGCGACCCCGACAGTCTGATCTGCGGCAGCATTCATCACAACACAGGTTGCTTTTTTTTTTTTATGCAGAAGAAGACAAGCTTCTGTTGTGTGGGCAGGGAAACGTGCTGAATTTAGTTTTCACTCAGACTATTTCTTTAGATGTTGCTGTTAAGATTTTAGAAGAAATGCTGTGAGCATCAAACTAACTCCACAGGACGTACAGTGAGTGAGCGGTGGGTTGAACCGACGTTGAGCAGGAAAGTCGGACAGATGGACACTGAGCTGAAAGTCACCATGAAGCTGCAGATTCTTCACCAGTTTTAGCCTCTTTAAATATAAAAAGAGTAATAAAGTGGGAAACATTATTGTGGTGTGGAATAGAGATGTGAGTTTGCCGTTTGTAATTGAAGCACCAGCTAACTCAGCTCTGCCTCTTTCAGGCGTACGACGCCTCCGTGTTGGCGGCGGCGTACTCCGGCCCTCAGCTCGACATCCTGATCGATCAGGGCCGCGACGACCAGTTCCTGTCAGCCAGCCAGCTGCTGCCCGACAACCTGATCGCCGTCTGCTCCGAGAAGAAAATCCCCGTCGTCTTCAGACTGCAGCCGGTCAGTTCCTGTAGTCTGTCAAAGTAAAAGCACTGATTCTTCACAGTAAAATGTCAGGAAGACTCTTTAATAACTGTTGCATGGTGCATTATTATTAATTTATTAATCGCTGCGCTGGTTTATTCTGTAAACTAAAACATAATTAATTCTCTTCTGTAATATCAGATGTAAAACAATCTTATACATTTGATTGCTGCTGCAGAGGGTGGAAGCTTTATGTCAATCTGTGAAAGTTGAACCCAGTGCCTTTTAAAATTCAGTTCAACCCAACTTTATTTATCTGAGCAGTGTGTGTACGTAGTAGCTCAACACAAAAATGAAAGAAGAAAAACACTGCTAATCATAAAAACATTCACAGGCTATAAACTGTGTTGTTTGGAAAGAAAGAAATGAGGCTGCACAAAAGCAGAAAGAGTAACGTTTTTAATGTCAGGCAGGGATTTAGTGACTGTAGACGAGTTTATGAATCTTATCAGCTTGATTCCTTAAAACAGTTCTGTCTTTAATAATAAATTATACAACCAAACCACATTATTTTACAGTTAAAAGCCAACTGTTTAAAAGATTCTGATTTTATTTTGTCATTGTTAGGTAAGTTGTCTGTAACCACACGCTGCCACGCTAAGTTCCTCATTTCCTGTGTTGGATTTAACAGATAAAATAACTGAATTTTAATCGTCAGAGTCTTGAACCCGACAGTCTAATGTAGAGCCCAACGTGATATTTTTAGGACAGATTTTGATATTTGAGAATTTTTAAATCTGATCCTTTTTTAAACTTCTTTTCAGAAACACAAAGATTACCCCAAACGTTTGTTCTGTGCAGTTATGAGAATGAATGCCCGGCCTAAACCAGGAGATATTTAGTGAAATGTCAGACAAGCTGGAAAAGGTTCAATCACCAAAATAGTTGATTTGGTTGCTTTGGAGAATGTGTAAACTGCAAGCAAACATTTTACGACTCGTCCAAGCTTTGACGCTGATCTGCGTAGTCTTAGAGTTGCTTTGTGACGTTAACGTTGCGTTTGCTCCTGCAGGGCTACGACCACAGCTACTTCTTCATCTACTCCTTCATGAACGACCACATCAAGCACCACGCCAAGTACCTCAATGCCTGAACCGCCACCAGAGAACGAGGCTGTTGAGGTAGACTAAAGGCTAAAAAAAAAATTAAAAAAAAATCACTTGCCTGAAGTCTCATAAGAACAAAAACTCCTTTATTTTGAGGAGACGGAGCCAGTTTTCAGACGATATTTCTCAAATATCAGAGGAAATGAATTCTCTCCTGCTAATCCACAGTGGTCATGTGGATTTTGCTAAGCCGGCCTTTTGTTGTTGCAGCAGTCAGTGAACAGTCTCAGCTGCGATTTTCAGAATAAAATCCTCCGTTATTCAGTTTGTTGTTGATCTGTTATTATTGGAGTTTGTTGACCTGCAGAGTGAAAACATCAGTAACAGCACTCGAACCAGCTGAGAAACGTAGCTGGAGCTAAATGTCTTGTAACTTATTCTTCATCATGTTGCAGGGAAGCGCTTAAAGAACTTTGGAAGTGTAATCGTTATTTAATCTATGATGGAAAGAATTGATTAAACCAAAGGTGCGTTTTGTTTTGAGAATCAAGGTCTTTACTGAAAGTGGTGAGAAATGAACAGTACAGTATTTACAGTATTCACAGCAGTTAAGGCGACATTAAAGGGGCTTTTCATGCAGGGAAATTTCAAAGTTGCTGTACAAACAAATTACACAAAGAATTACAAAAGGTTTTGTTACATCGAAGTTTTCAACAAACCTGAAAGGAAGTCACATAAAAAATAAATTTCCTCCCCGTCAGAAAAGTACAAAAATGTGAGTACAGGCCGTTTATATATGTATACACAAAAAAGACATTAAAAAACAACAACGCTGCCTTACGTTCAGCAGGAAAATTCTCTGTTCACCACATTTACACAATTTACACCAGCGTCACATTTTAAAACTGTCCTTTCTCTCAGTTCAGATTAAAAAGGTGATTTTAAGATTTTCTCAGTTGCCAAAACAAAGCTAGAAATGTAGAAGTTTATTAAAGTGCCGCTTCGGTTTTATTGCTTTTCCCAAAAACATTGTGACGATGAGATGCGTCTGATTTCATGAAGGATCGTTGTTATAGCAACAAGCAAGACTCCCTTTATTTATCCAGCAGCTAAATTAGAAACATCCATATTTTCTGTCTAGGAAGCTTAAAATCAAGGACAACTGGACCTTGTTGAGATTACTCTAAGATGTTTCACCGCTCATCTAAGAGGCTTCTTCAGTTCTGACTGACAGGCAGGGAGTGACAGCTATTAAACCTCTGTGGATATCAATGTGTTCGTTAGTGCTCCTGGCTGCTGGAACATCGTTGGGATTATCACAAGGCCAAATGTAAGTGTTTGTTTAGATTCCTGGGAAGAGATGAAAGGACAAGGTAAGTGGGGTAAATCAGTGGTGTCACAAACCTTTCCCCCTGTTAAGAGATGGTCTCTCTGCTCAAATGTAAATGCTCCACTTAAGCAAAGAGACCACCTCTTAACAGGGAGGTTTGTGACACCACTTACCCCCCACCTTGGCCTTTCACCCCTTCCCAGGAAATCAGGGCCAAACAATTATAATTATTTCATTACGAACCAAGCGGTCTCCATCTCCTTCATAATGACCCCACAGAGGTTTAAATGACTGGGACTTCCTGCCAGACAGAACAGGAGAACCTTCCTGTTGACGCTGATTTTAGCCCCCCGTTGGATAACTATGACCTGGACTGAGAACCAGTCCAACCTGCAGTCCACCTGCAACATGACGGCCGGTTGTTTAACGATTTGTTTTCAGCAAGCCTTCAAGATGAAATCCTAATGATTTAAATACAGGGATGTAGGAAATGTTAAGCTGTTGGTGCTCTACTATTTTACAGATTTTAGCCAAGAGGAGACATAATACTGTTAATATATAAATGATTATGAGGAAAAGGTGTTACAGTTTGCTGAGTGTTTTATGGTGAAATATACAGTACATGACGAAATGCATAACTAAATCACTGCTTTTCAAATATTAATTCAACAACAGGAAGTACTAGTGATAAATAATGTAATGTACACAGGCTATAGTACATTTAAATAAAAACTTTACTTATAGTTGTATCAGTCTTATAGTTTATATCAGAGAAAATGTTTGTTTTGGCAACTGTCAAATCGATCCAGTGGAAGCATGTCGTTCTTTTTACTGCTGAATCTTTAAATAGCTCAAGCTTTGGATACCAAGCTGCATCACATGTACACAAAAAAAAACTCATTCATACAAGCCAGCTGGTTTAAGAGTGTTCGACACCTCGCCTGGTCTTATAGCGTTTAGGAGAAGCTGGACAAACCTGACTGATTTGGGTTTTAAAGGGGCAGTTCGTAAACAAAGCTTAAACCAATCACTTGTGTTTCAGAAAAGACCCGGTGCTCTTCAGCCATTTCAGCCACATCTTTCACAAATTCTTTAAAATAGTGAAAAAGACTCTTGTTTTGTTATCAATAAATGAAAATAAAAGATAAAGCAGCAAATCTTCATGTTTGAGAAGCTGGAACCATAAAATCGTGATTAATCGACTAATCGTTTCATCTGGGGCCAGTAGGGGGCAGTCTTCCCTCTGGTCCTAATAAAGATCCCAATGCACCAGTGCAGTGAGGTGGACACTGCGCTGTAGGAGGTGCCGTCCTTCAGATGAGACGTAAAACAGAGGTCCCGACTCATTGTGGCCATTAAAGATTCCATGGCACTTGTCGCAAAGAGTAGGGGGTTCCCCGGTGCCATGGCAAAATTCCCAACCTGGCTTTCACCACCTGGCCATCTAATCCCCCCCCCCAGTAATTGGCTCAACGTTTCCCTCCTTCTCTGCCTCAAGCTGATGTGGGGTGAGCGTTCTGGCGCTAATTGGCTGCCGTGCATCACCCAGGTGGGCGCTACACATTGATGGTGCTTAGGTGAGCCCCCCCCCACACACTTCCCTGTAAAGTTCTTTGAGTATCTATGATAAAGCGCTATATAAATGTAATTCATTATCATTATTATCTGTTCTTGAACATTTTCACATTAATTTTTGCAATCAAAGTGGGCATTTTTCTAGTGTGAGTTCTAGACCATATCCCTGCTGGTTTCCCGTACTGCCAAGCTGAACATGGTGCACCGGCAGAAACAAGTCTATTTTGTTTTTAGATCAGATGAATCTGCTTCCAGAAAGAGACACTAAAGTACTTAAAAATCCAGTCATGTATAAATAATACTAATATTAAAAAATGCTAATCCCACTGCTGATCATTGTGTTTACAGAACCAGCACCTGTAATTTACTGTTTTCTACAAACACTAACTTATTATGCAGGAGGGAAATGCAGGGAAATATATTGTTAGAAGGGCTGAATGATTAAATATTGCAATTGCTTTTTGATTATTTAGAAATCATAGTAATTGATTATTTTTACTGATATTGCAATTGTGATATGATTTGCAATACTAGAGGGAATTATGTTTTTTGAAAAACATTTAAAAACGTGTCTTCACCTCCAGCTGCTCATCAGATGATGCTCGACCTTCATCCACAGTGACGAATTGTGACAATTGTAAGCTTTTATTTCTGACTCAAACTGAGTCAGTCTGAAGGTTCAGCATGTGGTTTCATAGTTCTCTCATTCAAAGCAGCATTTCTGCCCCCTAGTGGTCAAAGTCAATGAATGCAGCGTAAAAATGAATTACTGTCTCTATAAAACCATCCTCCGCAGCTGTAGTTGAAAGGAAGAAGATGATGTTAGTGATGCTGAAAGCTGTGATTGGCGATAAAGGTCAACAATTACTTACTGCCCCTTTAAAGGTTGTACTTGGTTTGTGCCAGATCTACATCACGCACGCACACACACACGCACGCGGGCACACAGATGACGTACAGGCTGTGGACTGAAGCATCAACAGTGTAGTAAACCCACCCGGACTCACAGAATCTCTGATCAACGACAACACAGAGGTTTGACGGCTAAAAAAAGAAGCTTCAGCCGACGTGTTTAACGCTGTTAAGCCCTGGATATACTTGCTTTTTAACAATGGTCAGGCACAGACAGGCGTCGGCGATGCAAACGGCATAGGTCACATAATTGCCTCCGTACTTTGCGTGTACCTGGAGGATTAAACCTGAATCCACGAGGTGGCAGACCAGTACCGGATCATACCTCGCCGACACCTGATTATCTTCCTTGACAACCTCCGAATTTACACTAAACAAACCAAACACAGCAACACTGGAGCAGGTTGTGATTTTAATGAGACATCATAACGATCTCAGTAATTGCAGACTAGCTCCAGGAGTTTATTTTGCGTCGAACTGACGGCGTAGCCTCTGTGTAGCCCCCTACCATACGCTGTCACCTACGGCGTAGCCTAACGTGCACAAGCACATCCTCAAAAATGTAACAACACGTCGAGGTGACCCGAACCATAGAAACTGTGATTGGTCGCCTGGGTAGCATAGCAATGCCTCCAAGTCGACAGGAAGTGCCGTGCTTTGAAGGAACTTTTACTAGTAGCCAAAACAGCGGCTGCAACAAGGTCACAACCCGAGCAAACTGACTCGTTTCAACATCAGAATGTCATTCATTCGGTCGATAACATTTGAAAAGGCTACACCAAGTATACAATTTTACCCCCGTTTACATTAGTAGAGGACTAAACCAGAAGTTAGCCTGGTCGACCAACAAAAGTCAACACAGTGACGCTGTAGCGCTACCGCCAACTAGAGTTTGGGGGTGTAATTGCAGAACAACGAAGACACGACGTACAAGTATAAATGCCAGGCACGCATAGCCTATGGCGTAGCTACGCACGTAGACACTAAGCAGGAGTATAAATCAAGCTTTAAACATCTGCCATAAAGCTACTTTTTTAAAGTCTGCTGCTGACCTTCTTCTTTTGCGTTTCATGACGGCTGTCAAACCAACGGCATACCGCCACCACCTGGGCTAGTGTGAAACAGTAGATTGCTCCTGACCTGCTGGTCAGGTCGACATACTGCCCTCACGTTCATGTGTGGAATTGCATCTCTTGGACACATAGCGTTAATTTCTGGAGACCTACGAACCTACGCTCCAAAGGAACACGTGACAGCCATCTTGTGTACGCAAATGCGTAGATGAAAGCAAGTATATGCAGGGCTTTACCCGACTTGAGGAACATCAAGCTACAATATTACCTTCAGATCTATTCTGCAGTGTAGTGAGAAAGTAACCAGACTGTTGTATAAGACTCAGCGCAGACCGCTGAGATCTCATCCTCAAACTCTTAATGGTGTGTTCACATACAGCACAAAGTTCATTTTCGCCTTACCAGTAAACAGTATGCAAATATTCATCGTAATCTGGTTTACGGCAGAGGTGTGAACCCAAAATAAATTTTGCAATGACCTGATTGCAACAGATATATCAAAATGATGCCGAAATAACTACATCATGATGGTGATAAATAAAACGTTCACAAGACGACAAGCAAACAACTTTTAAAATGCCTGTTTTCTGAATGAAGTTCGGATCAATCAAGGCTACAATCAAATACGACGATAGCTGGAAGCAAGAAAATCTTCCTCGCTTACTTCTATTCAAGAAGTCTCCAGTTGTGTTTGGTCTCTGTGTTGATATGAAGGAGTATCTCGGAGCTCCGGGTGACCGCTGATGGGTACAATAACGACAACCAAGGTTGGAAACTCTGTGACAGGTTGAGAAGCACAAGTGAAGATAAATCCACTTTTTAATTCTCCAAAAAGTTTAAAAAGTTTGCTTAATAAAAAATTACACTAAGCAGCTGAAAATTTGGCTTCACGTTCTATGTGAACACACAGTAAGACACGACTGTTAATCTTTTTTTCCCCTTGAAACTTAGTGATAGGGAATTTGCTTTTGTTGTGCGGCTCGTCCCTCAGTAACACCAAGTGTTATTTTGCACATCAGCAAACTCAATCTCATAAAGAAAATGACTGCAGACAAAGTTTCACTTAAAAAGTCCCAAACCTGGCTTCAGGCCCCTCCGTAAACACTGACGTATGAGCGGATTCAAGGTGAGAAAACAGCAAATAAAGATTTTACCTGGACTTCAGTCCATCAGAAAGGCTTGATCAACAGATTAGTGGCAGGTTCACAGACTCAGACCTGGTTCAGGGACATGCAGAGAGCTCCACAAAAAGTCAGTAAAACTTTTAGAAAACACACAATTATATAAAAACCTAAAATATATTAGAGAAAAATATTTTGGGGCTATTTCTTTTTCAATGTTTACAACAACTTTAACACCTTTACGTCAGCTTCTCTTTATATTATAAATACATTTCTCCTCCTCTACGTTCAGACCAAAGCATTTTCTTCCTCACACGGTCCAAAACTCTTCACCTAAAACCTAAAAATCTTTTATCTGGAAATAGATAACTGATGCTTTTTATAGTCTTTTGAGAGCTTTTGCTTAAGACTGCAGGATATAAACAGGTGAAGTACAACGGCCGACAAGAGGCTTCAAATTGAATGCTAAAAATCTAGTTTAGAATTAAATACTGGACTTTTGCCCCTACATCTGCTTTTTTGACTATCAGGGCCATGCTTAAGGACAAAAACATGTTTTTCAGAATAAAGTCTACATTTTTCAAGTAAAATTTGTAATATTATGAGAACAAAGTTGTCATTTTATGACAAAAATCATAATTTCACAAGAATAAATCCCCATCTTGTAATACTACTACTTAATAATCAAAATATTATGACTTTTTTAAAATAAAATCTCACAATATTACAATTTATCTTGCAATATTACTTTGTTTTACCCCAAAATACCACTTGATTCTCATAATATTATGAAATTCTTTTCCCAAAATCTCTCACAGTGGCTCTAATACTGTGACATTTTATTATTTTTGGTACCAACCGGTGTAAGATTTTGTATTTGAAATGGGGAGTAAATTGTCACTCACATCCCTGAAACTGATAAAAAAAACACAATTTATGGTGAGAAATCACCTGGAACCAGTCTTAGCTGGTTGGTTTTGGCTCTTCCATCAGTCTGAGTTCTTAATCCCCTCTGACCTTCCCTCTCATGAATCCACTTCTGCTTAATCCCATTTTGCATCCTGAAATCTAACAAAAACACTCTGTTGCTGAGAGCGATGCAGAATGAGTACAGAGGCGCGTTGCAGCGTTTTGATCCAGGTGTGCGTTCGCAGTGCGTGTCGGCCGTGGAAGCTCCGCCCGTCTGTGCTGCTCACGTCAGGAGGGTGTGTTTGGAGGCGGGTTCTCCAGCAGAGCCTGGACTGTAATGCCCAGCTTCACCAGGCCTTTCTCCTCTAGGATGTGGTGAGGAAGACACAGTTTGTCCTGGGAGACCAGAGTCAGGGCAGAAAGAGACGACAGGAGAAGAAAAGGAAGAAGTGTAGGAAAAGAGACAAGGGCAACAAAAGATTTAGAAGTCTTTAACTTCAATACTGGCAAAAACATGTAACTTAGTATAGGGTTGGGTATGGAACCTTGGATTCATTAAGACCCGTGTGTTTGGATTCTACTTATCAGTTCCTAACTTCCTGCATATTTCATCTCCTGACTGAACTGCAGTGAGCATTTTACAGTCCATAAAAGTGTCTCTTATCAGCCAGGACCTGCAACGCCGACCTAATGTCACCTCATTTGTTACGCAATACGTCAACAAAGCATGAAGAAGAGAGTCCTTCTGTTTTCAGTCCTGGACCATGGCGGACTGCAGCAAACGCTCCAAAGTTTGGTTTAGCTTCATTAAAAAAAGAGAATGACACAGCAAAATGCAACAGCTGCAGTAAGGAGGTTTGGTGCGAGCGAGGAAGCAGCTCCAACATGACAAAGCATTTCCTTCAGCACGTCATGAATCTGAAGGAACACACCGTGTTCAGTGTGTCGCGCTTTGCCTTCTATGACGCCCCAGATACAGCTAACGCTAACAGTAGCAACGTCTCAGGTACAAAACACAGGTGAGCTGACGTTCACCTTTTATACTGAAGGGAAACCAATGACGTCTACAAAGGATTCAATATATATTTTTCTTAGAGACGAGTCCCCAGAGATGCCCGTCTAGTACAGAGACTCCTTTCACTTTAGCCACGAAGGGGAAGATGAACAAGGAGGAAGAGGAGGAAGGTCACTGAGCGCTGACCAGATCTGTGGTGAAGGAACCAGAACCAGAATAAATAGAATTAGAATCAATCAAAATGAAACGATACCCAACCCTAACGTAGGATAAATGATCAGAATATTTGTAGTACAGGACTTATATACTATATTTTGTAAAGATAATTAAGCACAAACTCCTTTAACTTAAGGAAACTTTTTAACAGTTTATTTAGCTTTAGGAGGAGAATTAAGAGTGTAAAACCTATAATTTAGCACTCAAGTTTCATACTTGGTGACACTGTGATGATTTTGTCAGGAGAGCTCTTGTCTACGTTGGGAAAAGTTCCGATTAAAAAGGAACAGGTTGACATTTCACGCTGTTTGCTTTCTGGCCAAGGGTTAGCTGATAAGATCGATACCAATCTCATATCTGTCCGTTAAATATAAAGCCAGAGCCAGCAGAATGTTAGCTTAGCATAAAGACAGGGGGAAACAGCTGGCCTGGCTCTGTCTAATGGTAAAAAAATAAAAGCGTGTCTGCCAGCAGCTCAGTAACACATTACATCTGTACAATGTGTATAGATTAAACAAACCTTCAGATTACATCAAGTTGTGATTTTATCGGGGTGATGTGCCCGACTATTTCTTGGCTGGTCGCTGACCCGTCTCCTGGCTGTAGCTCCATATTTAATGGGCATATCAAAATATCTATGGTCCAGTTAGGCTCTCAAGTTTAAGGCTGCTTGAAGACCTCTAATTTAAACAATGACGCCGTAGAGCAGACAGCATCCCTAAACTGACTTTATTACCTCTTTAACACTCAAATATCATACACAAGTCATAAAAATACCCCCCCATACATGAAATCTCTTCATTTCAGCACAAAGTTAAAAAAATCTGTGCACAGAATGTGGAAACAACAGAAATTTACAGCTACAATTAGTTCACAGAATATGAATATGTGAATAGTTAAGTTAAAAAATTCTAATAACAGAAACGAGCAGTTTATGAACATTTCAACAGGTGTAGATGTAATATTCTAGTTCTTTCCTCTGTTTCCACAACATTCAAAATGAAATGCCAAGTACCAGAGAAAACGTCTGTGTTTATTCAGTTTCTGTGAATTAATCCAACAGCCAATCTTACTTGGCAACGCAAAATTATATTTTTAAAATTTGCAGTTCCTCTCAGCGTTACAAACAGAGCGATATTTTCCTCTATGTGTCAAACCCTCAGACAAACATCTTGAGAAGAATTATATATATATATATCTTCATAAACTCATCTAGTGTCTATAGCCCTTCAAATGTTCAGTCACTTTGCATATCAGGATACAGCAGAGTGAGCATAAATTAAAAATAAGCCAAAAGCAGAACCAATAAATAAATAAATAAAATTAACTCCACATTTTTCTTAACTTTCAAAACATCTCACATAACGATTTAAAATATCAATTCAGACAAATAAGGGCATCACACCTAACTGATTTAAATATGGCTTCCGTTTGCTCCCCACCACTTCATAATGTGCAGGGACTCTTCTAATATCCAAAGTTAAACTAGTATTTGTGAAATAAAAGAGTAACACAGAGCCCAGCCTTCATCCTGCTCTCCCTGGAAAACATCTTCTCAGTCCATCAATGATGAAACAGAAGGGCGTCAGCAGAACCATTTGGTGGCCATATTGGAGGTCTGCAACACTTGTGATTGTACAAAATAAAATGCTGTTCTCAGAATAGTTTGGTGGACATGTTTAACTGGTAAGTTCAGTGTATTTAAATCTGGGCCATGTTTCCATATAGGTTGGTGTTGAAATGATCAGGAGGTACAAAGAATCTGTAAGAATCTGTTTTGAATCTGTACAGTAGATGCTTCTGGTGGCAGCTTAAACCGGCTGCAGTGGCTGCAACATATTTCTTCAGTCCCGGAAAGTGGAAAAGATCCCTACTAGGGACTCCCAGTGACACCTTTATTTTTAACAGGAAACTGAAGTCTCGCTCTGAAATCTCGGGGGAAGGTGAGTTCTTGCAAGGAAGGAACTGGTGGAAACGAGGGAGAGGAGTTTGTTGAGGAGCTGCTAGAAAGACTTTATTTCCTAACGTTACTCCAACACAACAAACTCCTCTCTCAGACTCTGGCTCACGTTTCCACTGCACCTGCAACAACTCCCCTCTCATGAGATTTCAGAGCGAGGCTCGTCCTTGAGTGAGACTTCCGTTTCCTGTTAAAAACACAGGGTGTCACTGGGAGTCACTCGTAGGGTTTGCCACTGCCGGCTGATTCCATCTCCTGCACAGATTCCACAACTTTTCGCAGCTTTTCCCACACCACAATACGTAAAAATATCAGTCTGATCTAAAGAACGCTGACTCATCTCAAAGGCTTTTTTTAGCTTGTTAGCTAGAAACTCTTTAGCTCTACGGTCTTTGTGTTCCAGTAAGCAGTGAGTGGTGAAAGTTCAAAAAACATGAAAGTTGTTTAAGGTTGCATAATAACAACAGCATTCCTGCAAACCACTAAACCAAAAACTTCTCGGTCTCAGATCTTTTGGCTGGCCGCTCTGCTAAACACTGGATTCAACTATAAATACATCAAAAATCTGGACCACTGAATTTATTTTGTCAAAGAGGAGATGTCAATACTGGCACAGTAATATTTTTGTTTTTCAGGACTGGGGGCACCATTAAAAGAAATTAGTCCTAAACATTTTAAGTCCAGGACCCTCTCAGTCCTGCACAGACCAGGTTTTATCCCAGTTGTACAGTGTGGCAATAAGACATCAGGGACTTTAAGGAACCTGCTGGTCCACGTGTCCTGCTTCTGTTTCAGTCACTTTATCACAAAAACATGTTTGTCTGAGCTGATTTATCCCCAAATGGGTGACAAAAAGTGGAGAAGGTGAGGAGAGAGGCTCATGCCGACGCTGCATTTGTATCACATGGGATCAATAGACACTTTCTTATTATTATTATTATTATTGATGTCACATGGGATAATTAAAATATCCTGAAAGGAGCTTTTGAATGGTGTTGACTTTACTTTGTCGTCGGCTTGGTTTTGTGTTTATATAATATATAATTATGCAAGTATGCCCTTAAAATTGTAGTCAGAGCAACTACAAAGACAGGGAGTCTGGTGGAGCTTTGTAGCCTGTAGAAGAATGTTTATGTACCCTCAAAGAGTTTCTGTGAGGGTAGGGTGTTTCCTATCAGAGAGAATCCACCAGTGTGTGTGTCTGTGGGAAGCGCCAGTGCACAGGTCTGAATCCAAACCAGCTATCTTGAGGGCTGATGTGAAAAACATAAACTCTTTACTCGTAGTCTTCATATCATCAATCATCCAGCAGAGGGCTCCCAATCACAGGTCAAAACCACAGTTCCAGAGTAACAGTACAAAAGCCTCAAACACACATAAATGATGTGTGGAAAACTGAGAAGGATCAGTTTTTATCTGATCTACATCTACCTGTTTCCAAAAAAGTTGGCATGCTGTGTAAAAGGTAAATAGAAACAAAATGTGATGATATGCAAAACATCGAAACCCCATATTTAATTGAAAATAACACAAAGACAACTTATCAAATGCTGAAACTGAGAAACGATACTGTTGTTTGAATAATATTATATGCCCATTTTGAATTTGATGCCAGCAACAAGTTTCTAAAAAAGTTGGGACATTGGAAACAAAAGACTGGAAAAGTTGTGAAATACTAAAATGGATCTGCTTTATATTACCATAACAAGACGTATGTCTTTGCATGGTAGAGATTCAGCTTGCTTGAAGTGTTGCTCAGCCCATGCAGTGATGTCCAATAAAGAATCCCAAAGAGTGCCCATAGGTCACGGCCATCCAGTATTGGTTTTCGGCCCTGACCCTTGCATGCCAAGATTTTTTCTGATTCTCTAAATCTTATAATAATATGATTTTTGCAAGATTCTTTGCAATTCTTAAATTGTTGCTGTTGCAGTCTTTCACAGAGTGGTGAACCTATCCGCATCTTTACTTCAGAAAGATTGGGATGCTCTTTTCACACCCTATCATCATACTAATTAATTTCGAGGTGTACATAATAATATTGTATAATGTACATGGAGTATTGCATAATTACTGCAATTACTGCATAATTACAAAAATATTTATTTATTCCAATCCAGCATCATTTGCACTATTTCACTACAAATCTGCTGTCTACAAATGTTTTTTCATGTCTATGGTTGTGTGTACATGTTTACTTTCTTTGTACACTGTAGTTTGTGTCTGTCTGTTGTTGAGCTTGTTGTCCTGTTTGTTAATGCTTATTTCGTGTACTGTAATGTAATGTAAAACTGGTGTGCATGTGTACACATCTCAGGCCATTAAAGGTGATTCTGATTCTGAAATGAAATTTTTCAAAAAACAATACAATTTCACAGGTTCATTTCATTAGATAAGTTGTCTCTGTGCTACATCATCACATTTTGTTTATATTTACATTTTACACAGCAACTTTTGTGGAAACAGGTTGTCTTGATATTTAAAATGGGAGCTGATCATGATCAAAAATTCTTGTCTTAAATAATCCTAACTGCAAGTTCTCTCACAAACATTTAAAAATATAAGCAGCTTCTGCTCCTTTTATGTTTTGAGGAAGTGCTGCACAACTACTGACAAAATGAAAAGTACTTTTGTATTTTATCGGAGACGAGTAAAAAAAATTTTTTGGGAGTAATCCCTCTTCACATCACTGTGATCTCATGTGTTGATGTTGATGAGCTCACAGAAATGTTAATAACAACACATTTACACACAGTAAGTTTATGTTAGAGCATGATCTTTTTCCCATGTGACAAAAATGCAGCAAATAAAAAGGGGGCGTGGTCAGGGAACAAAGAGGGCAGGGCCTGCAGGTGACTGACAGAAGCCTTTTGTCACGGTTACGTTAGCTCGCTCCAGCTATAGGCCACAAACAGCAGAACTAGGCAGAGGATGTGAAGCAGGCTTGAGCCAATAAGGTCCCAGATTTGCCATGCGGGAGGCGGGGTTTGGGTGGTTACAGAAACCAATGAGGGAGTCTCTGACACCCCAGAGGAGGCGGGGTTTGGAGTTGAGATTTCCTGTTTCCTGTCCGGAGATGTCGCATCCAAGGCAACCAGCGCCTGAACTGTGGCGCAAACCGGCTGCAGGCGGCACTGGATGATGTCATAAGGCGAACAGAGGGAAGACTGGCACCCCCATTGTGAAGACGGTGGAAAGATATATGGAAGGACAGGAAGGAGGGTCAAAAAGGGAAGGAGGTGGGAACGAAACCACAAAAAGGAAAGAAAGGAGGAAAGGGAAAGAGGGTGAAACAAGGGAGGAAGGAGATAAGTGAATGAAATGGGGAAATAAATTAAAGAATGGAAAGAGGGATTAACATGGGAAGAAGGTGAGAACAAAACAACAGAAGGGAAGAAAGGAAACAAGGAAGAGAGTAGAAAAGGGAAAAAGGGGGAAACAAGGGAGGAAGGAGATGTGGGAAGGAAAAGGGAAAAATAAATGAAAGGAGGGAAAACAAGGGAATGAGGTGGGGACGAAACAATAAAAGGAGGAAAGAAAGGAAGTAAGAGGAGCAAATAAGGGAGGAAGGAGATGAGGGAAAGATAAGCGGAAAAATAATGGAAGCAGGGGGAAAGGGAGAAAGAAAAAACAGAATGAGAGAGAGGGGGGAAACAAGGGAAGAAGAAGGTAATAAGGGATAAAAGTGATGACAAAAGAAAACAAAGATGGAACAAATGTGGGGGAAGCAGGAAACAAGGGAGTGAGTGAAAGAAGGAGAGTAGAAAGTTGGAGGTAAAGACGTGCAGGAGTTTTTACAACCAAAAAAAAGGAGAAGAGACAGGTGAGATATTCTCCCAGAAAGAAACCAACCAAAAACAGCAGGTGGAGGAAGAAGAGGAAAAACAGAGACCATTGGAAAAAGAAGTATAAACGTAATAAAAGATGATGGTGAAGCAAAGGAGGAGAGGAAGAGGACATGTGATAAAGAAATGAACAAACCGTTTAATAAAAAACAAAAAGTTTTATAGGCGGAAATGATCCAGAGAAAAATGAAAACAGAAAAAGAAAATATATGCAAAAGAGAGAATGCCAATGGAGAGAAGAAAAGAGGAGGAAGAGGAGAAAGGAGCGAGACGTGGTGCGATCCAGCCGTAAAGTAAAAAAGAGAAAGAAAAGGCAGGAGGTTAACCAACTAATGGACACAGAGGTCAAAGGTCACAAGAGAAAGTGAGCTCAATGGGGTGGACAAGCAGGGATGCTTACTGAGAGGATGGACAGGTGAGACCTCTCTTCTCCCAGTAAGCAGACCGTGATGAGGAGAGAGGTGGCTGATGGGAGAGCCAGCGCAGGGTCAGCCAGCAGCGCAGCACGTTAGCACAGAAGCTGTTAGCACGTTAGCTTGGAAAAGCTTTTAGCACGTTAGCTTGCAGAAGCGTGGCCAGTAAAGCATTCAGGCTAGCTAGCAACTTCCACACAGAAGCTGGAAACAAGTCAGCAAGCAACAGGGATGGAGGTCAAAGGTCAACCAGTCAGTTCAGAGAAACAGCTTAGAAGAGGATGAATCAAAGACTTTGACCTTTTCTGTTTTTTTATCAATCAATGTTTTGTAAAAACAAGTTTCAGAAATTAGACATTAACACGTTATAAAAAATACAAACATATAAAGAAACGAACGATCCTGACTGACGAATTAATAAAATGCCTATGATGTGAGAAACTTTTAAAATCAAACTTCCATTATTCACTTTCCTGGTTTAAATATGGATCATTTGAACAGAATGACATCATCAGATGTCAGCATGAATAAACTACCTCTCTCTCTCGTTCCATATCCACAAGTCAAAATGGACTGGATCCAAACCCTGCTTCAATCGATTTACAGTTGAACTGAAACACTACTGCACCTCAATAGAACTCTTAAAAAATAAGAAAGCAATAAAATGTGTTAATATTATAGAAGAACTGAACTTAATTAGAGCTTCTGGAAATGTTAAATGTAATAGAAGGTCTATATATTTTGCATTTCTGTTCTCTTATTCTGTTATTGGATCACTAAAGATATAAACAAAAAAAAACCTCTCTCGTTTAAAACCTGCATTCTCTCTAACGATCAGCAGGGGGCGACTCCACTGGCTGCAGAAAGAACTGAGAAAATTAGCTTTTAGGGCGGGGCTACCTTGTGATTGAAAAGTCACCACCATGGCGACCTGTCAATCAGGACAGAGACGACTCATTTTAACCAGCGCTGTTGAAAAAGCAAATTGGGAGCCCGCCGGTAATTTTTTCCGATAAGTACATTTTGTTCTAAGCCTGTTTGTTGCTAGCCAAAATTAGCATCACAGTTTTTAGGAAGAAGAAGATTAAGAATTACGGACACACCTTGATAACCAAGCTAGCTAGCTCCACCCTAGACCAAATATGGTCATATGGCTCAAAAAAAAAAACAAGACAGCGACGAGCAAAATGTCAAACTCGAGACAAAAAAAAGGTAGACCACAAACAAACAGGCTACATCCACTTCTTTTATACAGTCTGTAGTCCTGTCCCCTCATCCTGTGTCAATGTGAAACACCCCAGAGAGACAGACTGTTTTATTGTGAGCATTTGTAAAACTTCAACTCATGTGCCTGTATCTTTACTGTCAGTGTGTAAAACACCATTTTTGTTGATTCCTTCTGTCACAAATTTAAAGGAATAGTTAGACATTCTTACAAAGAGTGAGATGAGAAGATGGACACACGCCTGTACAGTCAAAACGATGCTAAAGTCAGCCGCCGTTTAGCTTAGCTTAGCTCAAAGTTTGGAAACAGCTAGCCTGGCTCTGTCTAAAGCAAACAAAGCTCTATTAAACACACTAACACATAGTTTTAGTGTGTCAAAAATGACAAATGGGTGTTCTACAGGGGGTTATGTACCAGACTATTTCTTAGATGGGTCCAAGGAAGTAAAAAAATAGTTCAGCACATAACCCCCTGCAAAGCGCTGTTTTGTCAACTTCACACTTTGGTTCTTGTTTTGGATTAAACAAATGAGATATGTACTTGGTTCCTCCAAAGGTTCCTAGATGCAGGGTATTCCTGTGGTCCAAACGCGGCTTTTGACAGAGCCAGGCTAGCTGTTTCCCCCTATTTCCTATCTTTATGCTAAGCTAAGCTAACCAGCTGTTGGCAGTCGCTTCATGTTTAATATGAGGGTGGTGTCAGATCTTCTCACGTGACTCTCTGCCAGAAAGAGATTAAGTGTATTTCCCAAAATATACAATTTTTCCCATTAAGACTATCTTTGGTTTTCTCTCCTGCTGCTGCTTCTGTATTTCCCAGAATGCACCAGTGAGCGCATATGAACATTACCAGAGACAGATTCAGGACATTTATTCAGCTGCTACACATGCACTGAGACTGCATGTTCCCCTTTCACACATCCAGCCTGCACGCTAACACTCTGACGCTGCTGAGGTGCAGATCTATTTTCCAGAAAAAGTCAAGTCTAAACTTTTCAGTGCAGTTTCTCTCTCTCTCTCTCTCTCTCTCTCTCTCTCTCTCACACACACACACACACACAAAGTAAACCCAGACCAGCTCTGTTTTTGGTCGACTCCTGTCATGATGGAGGAAGCTGGAAGCCACAGGCAGCGGTGACAGTGGTGATGATTCAGCGTTAAACGTCGACACATTAACAACCCAGTTTAAAAAGCGATGTGAACAAAAAGAAGGAGGCAGGGAGGAACATTAAACCAGTGCTAGGAAAACGCTGGGCGAGTTTTAATTTAGAAACATTATTAGGGTGGTAGAAGATGTAAAGGAAAGTGTCACACTCAGCAGTTCTCAACTTTGAGGTGAAGACCGCCCAGGCTGTTGTTAGAAGATTCAGATTTCAAAAGAAGTTTCCAGGCTTCTTTTAAAAAGAAATTTGATGTCACATTTTCGTTTTGTCGAGTATCAATTCTGGATTTCAGGAGGATCTGGTGACAAACAGATTGAGAACTGCTACTGTTTAAAACATGGGCCCATCAGCCTTCCTCCCAGATCTGGTTTAGAGTTTAGCGTCGTCATCAGTGTCCTGCAAAAATCCTCGGCTTCACTTTTCATGTCACTAATGTGAAATAACGTTTTATGTTAATGCTACAGCAACAGCTAATGTTCGAGAGACCGAAGACTTTTTTTGCAGGACACCCTCATAGTTACTTTTAAAACTTCTTTTGTTTATTTCATCAACTCAATCAGTCAACTCAAGCCAAAACATGTTGATGAGGAGGTGGAAATGTTGGTTTCTCTGATGAACTGGGGGTGTTTTCAGGTTGGAGGTTCAAATCCCTGGACTGACTGAATGCTGAACGACTTCAGCAGCGGTGGGGCTGCCATGTTTGTTTACAAGCTATAATTTTCCATAGAACAAATTGGACATTGGATAGAGCTGCAACAGTTAGTCAATTCATCGAATAGTTGTGAACTATTATATTAATCAACGAGTGTTTTGATAATTGATTAATCACTTTGAGTCCTTTTTTTAAAAGAAAAAACATCCAAATTATCTTATTTCAGCTTCTCAAATGTGAATATTTTCTTGTTTCTTTGCTCCTCTGTGACAGTAAACTGAAAATATTTGGGTTTTGGGCAAAAAGATGACATTTGAGGACGTTTTCTGGACTGATCGAGAAAAGTATCCACAGATTAATCGATAATAAAAATAATCATTAGTTGCAGTCCAACTGGACAATAAACATCAAACAGAGTCACCGTGCACAACAGGGAGTTTCTGTAACCCCCTTAAATAAAATCAAGACTGCCCCGAATTTCCCATGAAGCTTTGGATAATATACAGAAAGTATAATGTTGCTGTGGATTCAGGGAGTGAGGTGTAGGCTTGTGTGCACCAATAAAAGTAGCTGAATTAGCTGTTAGCAGTTCCTGTTTGCAGTGTTCCCATGGCTGTACAGACAACTATCACTGGATTACTACTGAAGAAAACTTAAAATGATAGGAGCCTAGGACCCCCAGTTCAGAGAGAAGACCGTCAGAGCAGTAACGGGGTGGGGGGGCAGGGGTCACATGTCTTACCTCTGGTACACCAATCTTTCTGCAGGCGTCCAGGAAGTTCTCCACATTTCTCCGACACTTGGCCATGCTGAGTTTGGGCTGGAAGCACAAAGACATATTTACACGACAGGCATACTTTTCTGAAACTACTGCAAACAGAACACGTTTCCACGATCACAAAGTTTATGAGGTACATTTTGAGATCAGAAATAAAATCATGAATATTTACCACTGCAGGCGAGGGCACGTGGATGCTACCAACAGAGCGTGGCCGAATGTGATTGGCCAGATGGCAGAGCACGACGCCGTCCATCAGAGAGGACCCGAGGTCTTCAGGAAGGGCGACCTTGAGTCTGCTCTCGATGCTCTGAGGAGAAAATGAAAGTTTAAAGAGGTACGTGTGAGCATGATGGGCTCAAGTTGAACGAGGAAGTCCGTCTGCAAAATCTAAAGGGCTGCATTGTGTGCAGTGTGTTCTACATACCGCGGTTCACATTATATAGTATGAAACTGTTAAATCTAGCTGCATTTCTCCTATAAATAAATTGTTTTTATGACAGAACTAGTTAGTTACAAGGCCCACCTTGTAACCCCCCACCCACAGAATTTCCCTGTAATCACACATTAATGATTAGTGAACAGTGAGGTGAGTTTGTCTCACGTCTCGCAGTTGCTCCATGAGCTCCAGCTCCTCTCGGAGCTGCTCCATCTTTCTCCTCATGGTGAACTGAGGATCAACGGACTCCAGACTCTTGTGGCTTCGCAGGAACACTGCAAACAAACACAACAACAACAGGCAGCGTTAGACTGAGACCGCAGCAACACAGTAACACAGCCAGAGTCCGTGCACATTAGGGAGGCCACAGGAATATCTGTGAAACACACAAAGAGGACTAATTCCTGCTCAGCTGAGAAAGCATGAGTGCTTCAGTTAATTTACAGCTACAGAGATCATCCTGAGCTCAAACACACACAAACATCTCTAAAAATTTCCCCTCAAATATTCACAGTGTGAGGTTCATCTAAGCTTTAGTATCATCAGGCTGACTACACTGTTCAGCATTTTGTGAAAGCATCACCTTTGAACAGTGCAAACATCTCTCCTAAAAGGTACAAAACGCTTTATTTAAAGTGCTCAGTCATTAAAATTTCAATTGACGGTTAGCTAAGTCCCAACCGCCTTAGTTATTGTTGCTATGCCTTTAGATTCACAACACAAAAATCATGGTCATCTTTTCAAAAAAGTGGGTCCTTGATCTCAGAGAAGATGTAAGCTGAAGTAATCTCTAATTTTTAGCCAACAGCTGTGGAGTTTGTCCCTTTTTCTCCGCTGTTCTGTCTGTCTCAGCAGGACAGAGTAGAAGATTCCATCGGTGACGATGGTTAATAAGAGGAATTAGATATCGTGTGAGGTTTGACTGGTGTGACAGAAGGGAAATCAGAAAAGAATAAACTTGTCTTGCCTTGAAGTGACAGCTGCTGCTGGCAAATTTCATCAGCTGAAGTTAGCTAGCTAACAGTAACTAACATTAAACAAGTTAACTTTGTGTGTGGTTATTATTAGGTACACCGAACTAAATCTAACACAGTCTAATAATAAATCATCTTGATGAAGGCTATAATGTTCAGTTTGTGTTTGCAGGATTGCAGAGTGTTGACTGAACTGTATGACCAACAGTTTGCGCTGCTGTTGAACTGAACTATATAGAGGTGTTTCTGTTATTTAGCCCACCCCAAGCGATGTAACTGCAGAGGACTGAGAAGAGCATCACAGTGGTGCGCTTTAATCAGCGGCTGGATGCAGAAAACTGACTTCCTGTACATCCAAATCTGTACTCACAGACTCAGTGACACAGAAAAACTCCTTTCTGCCATAAAAGATGTAAAAGGCTTACGTAAGATTCACACGCACTCATGCAGTCAGAGCTCAGTGCACTGTAATAACAGCCTGCAGAGCAACACGATGAAAACTAATACACTAAAACCTCTGTGTGGACAAATGTTTTGTCATCTGTCAGATTATTCTGATGGCAGAGGATTCCCTTTATAGGAATAATTATGTAAACCTAAATAAAACTGGTGCTCTGCATTTTAGTTAAAATGGCTCCTAAAATCTTTTTTCTATAAAAACTAAATTTAATTTCTAGTTTATGTATGTTTTTATCCAAAGCGACTTACAATTGCTATGCCTAGTCAGAGGTCGCACGCCTCTGGAGCAATTATGGGTTCAGTGTCTTGCTCAGGGAACATTGGTGGAGGTGTTGGAGTCGGAACCGAACCAGGGTCTTTCTTCCCCGCGAAAGGCATGCGCCTTATCCAGGGCACCATCACCACCCACTGGACAGAGCAAGGCTCGCTGTTTCCCAATGTTTCAAGTCTTTATGCTAAGCTAAGCTAAGCTAACTAGCAGCTGACTGTAGCTTAACAGACAGATATGAGAGTAGTATCTTGTAAATGTCAATATGATATGAATCAGAACAAGGGCTTGATGGGAGATGGAAGTAATAAGTAGAATCACATTCAGTAAACGTTTAATTATAACATGCTCAGAGAGAGGAGCAGCTTTTCTTAACAGTGTGTGGGAGGACAGAGAGCAAAACACACTGAAACAAAACACACACCCACGTACATGAAACACACACACAGACACACACACAGACACACACTAACACACAGGTCGGTGAATCATTCATCTCCTCAGTGTCCTATTTTCTGCACACATAAATCTGGCTTTTCAAGCTAAATGAAGCTGAAAACACAGCTTGAATCTGTGTACTTCCATTGAATGACCATGAGAGGGAGCTACTGGGTCACTACAGTGGCGTTCAATTGAAGACATGTCCTTTGCAGGATGTGAACATTTTGGTCTTCAAGCATGTAAAACTGTATTTTTAACACGTCAAGCCTCTTCAGCTGAGAATCCTCCCAGCCCTGAAACAGCAGGAAGCTCTTTACTAAACTAGAGACGTCTTAAAGAACAGAAACTATGATTTTAATTTAGCAAAAAAATGTATATTCTAGAAATGGTCATGAGACAACAACTGAGTGGGAGACAAATAAAACAAACAAATAATGTTACTTGATGCTTGAACTTGTGGTTACTTAAAGTAAACATGGGGCTTTAAATTGGGTTGGTGAGAAATTAAACAGGAGGAGAGAGAGAATGATAACGTGCACTGTGCAGGTATTTTCATCATCAGGTTGGGGTAGGATGTTCAGGAGTCTTTTCAGGAAGCGTGAACAGCCTCTTGAGCGTCCAGCAGAATAAAAGACCCAGTAATGAGTTGTTTGTTTCAGATAATCCTGAGTGACGTGCGGCCTCTGTGGAGGACAGAGGGAAAGGGAATATAATAAAGCCAGTAGTTTTATCTCCCCAGTTTTATCTTCTAGGTCAAGTCATCTTTGTCTTCCTCCTCCTCCTCTCTCTAAATGTCTCCCTGCCATCTGCACAGATTGAGCCTGCAGCATCTTGTTTCTGTGCCTCCTCCACTGACGGGTTATTAAAAGGTTTTTCAGGATATTTTTAAATCACTGTGAGACTTTATGTCATCTACTTTAAAAGAAAACTATTTCTAGCTCGCTAAATGTAGGAACTCGCTCGTACAGTCCACGCCCTGAAAGACAGCGGCCTGGTCACCATTTCACAAACAGAACCACAGTCTTTTATAAGCTCAGTCACTCAGTAGTAAAAACAAAAGGAGTCCACTCATCTTCCCCTGCTAACAAACACACAGCGTCCCAGTTCTGTTCTACGGACTGATTGAACCGTACGTATTTAATGATTTTCATAGTTTCGCAGGGTAGTTTACAAGTAGGGATGTCACAATACCAGAAATTTAGTAGTCGATACAATACCAGTGAAACTGCACGATTTTCGATACCCAATTTGATACCACTGTATATTTCAACATAAACTCCTTTAATAAAAACACACAGTAGTAAAATGAATACTGTCGTGTTTTCAGAGTTCTGGCATCAACTTGATACCTAAGAGTCAGTTCTCATGACATCCTCATTTATAAGTTAACATTTCTATAAAAGGTTTGACCTTCAAAGGTTTCCATTAACACTCATCATCCTCCTACAGTTGTTCAGTAGATTGTTGAAGAGAAACTGAAACAAGGCAGATACATCTTTCCACACCTTGTGCTGTACAGCCCTTTACAGTACAATACTATGTCTACACTAGGTCACAGAAAAGTAAAAGAAACTTTGCAATACGTGACAGCTGTGCCTCTTTTTGGGCGATAGAAAAATGAAGATCCTATAGATGCCAATGCAATTTCAGGTGTGTTTGGATCATGTCGCGTTAACCAAACCTTTTTGTGACCATGACTGATCCAAAGCGTTTACGCTACCTTAATTAATTAAAGTTAATCGGTCAGCTGTCACGCCCCTTCAATCTTCTCTTGTCCGAATGGATCAATGACCCAACACAGGGGTCAGATGTTGCTTATCTGGACATCTGATTAAATCACCAGGTATCTTAGGGTAAGATATACATTACTGTGTGTGTTCATAACCAACTGTTTGATCTCGGGTAGGCTGAGATTTAGCTGTATGACTGTACTCCTGCAGTATCCCACTAAAGCTAGCTATCCATCAGTAGTTAAAGTGTCACCAGCATCATTTAGCTGTTTAACACACGGACAGTTAATATTAAGGTGTCTTATTTGCCTCAAATGCACCTCTGTTTTTATATGTTGGTAAATGGTAAAAAAGGCAAAATAAATAGAAAAAAATGTGAATGGACTTGTTTGGTGTTCAGTATTCATCCAATTTTTTGATTATATTCGGTTTTGGCCAAGATTTTCCATTTCTGTGCAGCCCTAAAAAAGGGGGATGCAGCTTTCGCGCTCATAAAGGAAAGCTGGTCTGATGCTTAGCAATACAACTGAGGCTCATGGGTAGTGTAGTCAATCAGGACAAAAAGACAGAAACGACTAAGAGTCTTCTCCCAGGTCTGTGAGTCTGTACTGCAGCACATTGAGCTAAATGCTGTCATCCACATGCTAACAATGACAATGCTACCACGCTGATGTTTGCTATGTTCACCATCTTAGTTTAGCATGTTAGCATGCCACCATTAAACCAAAGTATTGTACAAATTCAAACTTTGACCTGATGATGGCGCTAGATGAAAAGTCAGAGCACCACCAACGTTCTTAGAGTTCATCCTGAGGTGAACATGATGGTCTGAACCACATTTCATCACAACCCATCCAACAGCTGCTGAGATGTTTATGAAAACAAAAGATTTCGCCTCATGGTGGAGCTGAAGTTAAAGTCAAGAGATCACCAAAGTCAGTAGGACTTTAAATATCTGTACAAATGTTTGAGCCAATCCATCCAATAGTTGCTGAAATATTTCCGTCTGAACCAAAGTGGGACCGACTGCTTGGTGCCACAGAAGATAAATCTTGCCTTCACCTGTCTCTCGTTGGTACAGTTGACAGATAATATCTCTGATCAGGGAGCTGATCTGGTGTTTGTGTGTGAGAAAGAAACATTTTCCCACAGTGTGGCGTTTGTTTCTATTCTGAGATCTGAGAGTCTGTACAAATGTGCAGATAGACCAAAGTGCTGCCACTGCTGAGGCCACAGGTTCAGGTCCTCTGAGAGCACTATGGTAGGAAACTAATTCGTTTTCATTAGAGAGAATCAGAAATATTAAAGTGAATATACACAAATGAACATAAAGAAAAACAGCCCTATAAAATTGTTTTATATTTAATTACACAGATGGCTCCAGCTGGTTGGCAGCAGCTCTGTCTTTTTCTGTCAATGTCTTATTGAATTAGTTCTACACATATGTACTTTCTTGTCTTGCATTGGCTGTTGTAATACATATATAGCTTTTATTAATTTCTTTAATTTTTAAGTTAAAAACATCTGTTTTCCTCTTTCTCTCTCTTTAGCCTGATTTTTTACTGCTGTAAATGTTATAAATGTTTCCGCTTGGAAATCAATAGTCAATTTCATTTTAGCAGTAGCCTTGGAAACAAGATTCACAGTGAAAACAGAACTTAAATTTATCTTTAGCTGCATTGCAGTGGGTGTTTTTGGTGTTTATTTACAGCAGGGAAAGTGGACGACGGCAACAACCTGCTTCACATTCACACTTCTGTTTTTAATTTCGGCGGTTGGGACTGAAGTGGCCCTCAAGAGTTCAACAACACCTCAGCCGTGGTTATTAAAGGGTGGATTCATCCAAATCACAAAAACAGATTTTCTCATACCTAATGGTTTGGAGCCATGCAGAAAGTTTCAGGGTTTTTATGCTTTTTAAAGGATGGAATCACCATCTTGTCTGTATTTTCTTGAGCTAACTTGCGGCAGGAACAAGCAACTGCACTGATCAGCACCTCATTCCACCAGCCAGACGGGCTAAACCACATCATATATGAGCGCTGGACAACCGATACTAAACAAACTGAAACACTACTGTTGCTGCAGCACGCTCGCACACGCACACGAGGTGATGATTGGTTATTAATGAGGTCAGCGGCAGTGATGATGTGAGCGTGTCAGTTCCTAGTGATGTCACCCTCCCTGAGGCTTAAGCCCATTATAGACCATTAGTCATAATGTTATCACACTTAACACACATAACCGCTCATGTAGAAAGACACAACACTTCAGGGAGAGCCTGTTTCTGTAAAACACTTAAAGGGAAAAAGAAAAAATCTCAAAAAACAAGACTGATCTTTACTAATTTATGAAAGAAGACTCATTATTCTTCTGCACTGAGGTGTGTGTATTGAGCTATAAAAATTTGTGAGACAACTGACTATCCTGTGGATGTGGAGAAAAAAAGCATTTGTCCTGAGGGTGGCATCAGATGGGAGGCCATGTTGTTACCTAAAGCAAAAAAGATCTCCGTTTACCATTTTATGTTTTATTTATTAAACACTCAAATGAAACATGAAAATGAAAATAATCAGTATCTGTGGCTTTCGCAGGTCTCTAATAAGCAGGGCCAATCATTTCTATCTGATTAAAATGATTGGCTGACCTACCAACCTACATGTGTGCACTCTACCTCCTGATTTTCAGTTTCCTCCCGGGGTCACATTTCACCCGATTTATGCTTTAAGGACGTCTTTGATCCACTTATCTTAGACAGCAGATTCCAGGCTCACACTTTAGTGTAAACAGTTATACTATTACATACTATACATATAACATTACAGTAAACTCAGCAACACTTGAGCTATGCTAAGTTACAATGGGCAACATGCTAACATTTTAGCATTCACTATAATGTCAGACCAGCATTTCTAACAGCAAACTAAATCAGGTTATATCAATGGAATCACTGCAATCAGTGGATTTATCCACACAGATCTTTTGGGCGGAGTTCAACTTTGGTGAACTTTGACGCGTTTGTGCCATTGACCAATAGCAAGCTGTGTAGACAGTGCTCACCTGTGAGGGAACAGAGAGCTCCAGAGTCCAAAATGGCTGTCTGAGTGTGAACTGCAGCACAACAGAGGAATGATTTACAGAGAGCTAGTCGATGGAAGAAATATGTCTCTTGCTGTTCACACTTTGTCAGGATATAAACCGAGTTACAAACCCAAGTAGCTTGAACAGCTACTGCTTCTAGCATAGTGTAAAACTTAGAATAGCCCAGCTGAACTGACCCTACCTATGGTTGGGACAGGCGTCCATATGGGACAGGCCTTTAATTCCTTTTACACAAAACTGAAACTACTATGAAAACAGTTTATTTATTTCTAACAGTATAAACATTACTTGTATAAAAAAATTATGTCACAAACACTAAATCGTTTGATCTAGCCCCGAAAGACGGCGAACTTTTGATCGGTGAACCCTTATAGACTAAAGGAATTTAAATAATGAAGGAACGGACACATTTGGACTTAATGAGCGTTTCAAAGGTAACGGGAGTCAGCACTTTTTTCTCTTGTACCACACCGATTACGCCGGTAAATCTATATCAGACTTTGGGGCTCGTTGTTTCTGATAAATGAACTTAACAACTGAATTGTGGAGAATCTAACCGATGTAACAATGTGTAGCATGTCCATACTGACTTATTGATCATAAGTTTAAACACTAATATTTGTATGCACGATCTATTTTACGGTATGTTTGCATGATACCTACTAGCTAGCATGTTACTGGTTAGTCACTACATCACCAATCAAGTTACTGTAAGCTCCATGCTGACACGTTAGCATACATTGTAGTGTTTGACGTTAGCAATGAGGTTAAACTAATATGAAAAAGAAACCAAGATTTTACATGTTTGTGGTTTGAAAGAGTCTCTGGAGGTCTGTGAGGGATTTGTTAACATTCAGACGTCATTACTGAGAGAGTGTGTGAACAGCTTAACAAGCTCACAGTCGCTGTTCAGAGCCTTTTATGGACCAACCGAATGAAACGCTGCTCGCCTCCGGGAGGACACACACACACGGCTGTGATCCATCTAAAATCTTGGACTCCACTGCAGAGGAAGTGGGATACTCCTTTAGGGACCATTATCTAACACTTAAAATATAAGAGCTAAAAATACAGAGAAACACAAATGTGCACAGACGAAACCTCAACTCATTCATGCTGCAGACGCTGCATGCAAACACACACACACACACACACACACACACACACACACACAACTTGGAGACAGATCCGACAGTCCTAACATGGCCTCTGCTGTTTCAGGTTGTACGTTAGTTTGACGGCCGCAACTGATACAGTATGCACCGTACAGACAGAGGAAGTATCCAGGGTTCGAGTGATCAAACTGCAGCTTTTTTGGATCCTCATGGGATCGTGATTGTGAGAAAAAGGACAACACATGAGACAAAAAAACACATGTCAGGATTTCTGCTGGTGTGTGTTACCAGCTTTTTCCTATATAACACAAACTTAAACTTGTTCTGTCAGATTCTAATTCTCACTAAAACGACTTGCATCAAGACTGTATCATTAATGGATGCTGGGCAGCTAAGTCCTTCACTCTAACAATGAAAAAGTTGAGAAAATTCTTAACTTCCATTATGCTGAAGCCACAGAAAAGTTTAAATTTATTGCTGCAACTTTTTGTGCCTGTATATAAATGAGCTTTTTAACAGTGTTGAATTTAAATCAATTCAGACCTTACATGACTCATCTAGCACACACACTGCGTTAAAGCCTTTCCACAGCCTTTGTGCTCACACATTTTGGTGAACTTCAATGTGTGTGTGACCACACTGCTATAGTAATGCACACACACACACACACACACACACGCAGCAGTAATATAAAACACACAATGGCAGTACAAGAGGTGCTGCAGAGACCAGACCAATCACTGTAAAGACACTGTGAGCTGTGAGCTACCAGATACTTTCTAAGTCTCTCTGTGAATATTATCATACAGGACCTCATAACAAACATGTTTGACATTTTTTACTGTGCTCTCTGGTGGATAAACTTATGTCTGACATTTCTTTATTGGCCCACATATACACCAATGCTACACTACTTACTATATTTCAGTTTCCTGCCAATGATGTGGATGCTTCTGACGAACACTGGGCTGGAGCTTTACCTCTTCTACAGGTATTTTCTAAATAGTCTTTTTTAGGACAAAAGTCCCTTTTTTTGTTTCCAAGGACAGTTTGTCCTCGCTGAGCCGTGGCGGAGGAATATGTTCTAAACACCTGGAATTAACCCGGAGAGCTTCTGCCAGAACGAAGATAACCTCTGGATTTGTCTAAATAGTCCTTCACAGACAGTGGGGAGAGCAAGACTACAGCACCCCACAACTCTCTCAACATACACATGATATGTGATTATTATATTTATGCAGGCTAATGAGCTTTACAGGTGCTTGTATGGATTTGTTACCTTTGGACAGAGCCATGCTAGCTGTTTCCAGCCTTTATGCTAAGCTAAGCAAACTGTCTCCTAGCTGTACTGTCGTATTCACTGTACAGCCACCAGAGAGTGGTGTCAATCTTCTCATCAAACTCTCAACAAACAAGCCAGTTTGCATATTTCCCAAAAAGTCAAGTTACTCCTGGCTGCTGAAGCTGGTTATCAAAGAAAAAAAGAGAGAAACAAAACATAGACAGACTTTCTAGCTTTGAAGATAAAGCCAACCCTTGGTGGAGAAGTTTGAAAGAAAGACTGTGAGGAGACACCTAAGTCCAGGTGTGTGGGTGTAATCTGACTCTGCAGCCTCGGAAGCTGGGAATTTTGAAGAGGCGGGACCTACCGCGGCTGTGCATGCCTCCATCTTCGTGGCTACGAGGTGTATCTCTACGGAAGGGCGAGGCCTGTGAGAGGAGGGAAGGGTCGAGACAGGAAAGAGGGGGCGAGCAGGGCAGCGAGGGTGGGGCTACAACCAGAAGGTGGGAGTGGTCAGAGACGCAGGAAGAGGGCGTGGCGTGTGTAGTGCAGGAAGACGGGGCACCACGGTGAATTGAGTACAGCAAGGCAAAGTTCATTCCACGAAGAAAAAAAAAACACCCCGAAAACACCAATACCACCAGGAGAAAGGTCCGGAAAAATCAAAACAGGGAGATCAATGGGAGGCAGGTGTCGACACATGCAGGCGGATCAATAATTGATGAGTTTGAGTTTTTAATATCAAAAGACATGCAGCAGATCAGTGAGCAGAAAAATAAAAAAGGAAAAAACAGAATACACAGATATCAGAAAAGGAACACATGAAAAGGAGGGACACAAAGAGATGACGACACAACACAGCACAACAACAAAATAAAGATTAGTGGCATTTCACTTCACAGATCATCTTGACATGCTGTTAGCGTCATGTTAGCTTCATTAGCAGTTAGCAACATTTCACACACTGTTAAGTTAGCAAACAAAGGCTGGATGGTTGCTAGCTAAAAATATATTTTTTTTAAAAAAGCATGGGTGAGTATGCGGTGATTCTACAAACACAAGCCGCGACCGCAAAGCTGCATTTAACACATCTGCTGGTTCACGTTGTGCTGAGCAGATATTCTGAACTAACTCCGGGTTAGCTTGTGCTTATCTAGTGCTAATCTAGGGCGGCGATGCTCATATCCTGGTCCTGGATCACCATCACTCGGAAGCACAGACCTTCCTGACATTCATTACGTTTGTTAGAGGAAGACCATCGAAAATGTAAATACGCTGGATGGTAGGACATCTACTGTGGAAAATAATGTCAGGCCTCGGTGGAGGGTAACTAAGTACATTTACTAGTACTTTTGTTGGAGCCTTTCTACAATGTGTTATTGCTTCTTTTAATTAAGTAAAAGAATCTTCTTCCACCACTGTCAGACAGGGGTTTTAAAAGGGAAACAAACATATCTTTCATTAAGAAAGACAAAGCTCAAAACTAATTTAATCTGCTCATTAAATGTGTGAATGTGTGGGTGTGGTTGGTCACATGGCAAAGTAGCAAAAAATCCCACGCACAAATCAGGTTAGACCTGACGACATCCAACCAGTGAGAACAGCTTAGACAAAAACCAGAAATCTTTAATGCAAGAAAAATCATGCATGAAAATCATGTCTAGAGTTTTTAAAATTACCAGACTTTCGACTGGTACAGCAAGGCACTGCCATGATTGGTGCTTTCAATCCAACCAGAGCCACATACATCATACATTATGCTCATTATACTGTGTTTTCACAATCATACTGTAAAGTAAAACCAGTGACTCAACCTGCGGCAATCCCAGGTATCTGATCCACCCTCTAAGCCCAGATCCAACTCACCTGAACGGGGCTTTAGTCCAAACACAGGGCTGGTGAAGGATGGAGGTCTGCTGGCTGGAGATCTGTCATCTCGCTGCAGCAACAGAAACGGAAACAACGTGTTTTAGTAGTCACCTTCATTAACAATCAATTAAACAATCAAAGTATAATTCATTGAACAGATGCTGGATGTTCTCATGTGGGAGATGTTGGCAAAGACACACAGACATTACAAATGACTCCACAGAGAAAATAAGTACATAGAAACACAAACGCTCCTGTGATGACACTGTTTTAACGGGAGGTAAGTAACCTAAAGTTTACCTTGGCTCAAAGACAGCCCTCGATCCTCCCTCCTCTGTCTTTAACCATCAGCTTATATAACCAGCCAAGACAGAAAGAGACTCAACTGTCAGCCGGCTGTGACCACTCTCTAAGAGACTTGAGACCGCTGTGATTTAACAGAATTTAAGTGGTATAGATTTTTGCGACAAAGTCAATTTTAAAAGGATCCTACAGGGAAAACTTCTGCCCCTGAGAAAATAAAAATCAATAAAAGATCAGATAAAAATTTCTTCTGATAAAAGTGTGCTTTTAGAAAAACCATAGACATTGACTTAGGGGGCTTTCACACCTGAAAGTCCGCACCAAGGTCCAAACCAAAGTTCATGTTTTGATACATTTGATACATTCGGTTAGTTTTGGTTTGGTTTCAAACTGCAATTTTGAGAACGCACTAAAGGACTTTACATGACACACTTGCATCCTGTCGTCATCATCTGTGTGGGCTGCGTCTTTCTGTACTTGACATTGTTTGGTTTAATAAACAGTTCAGCAGGGAGCTTTGACAAGAAGAACCATGGTTCATTTTGATCCGGACCAAGACTACCTTGTTTGGTCGGACCAAATTTCGTCTGTTTGGTCCGGAAACTGGTCCGGGGGAGGCTTCACACCTGCAAGTTTGATTCGGACCAAACTGAAAAGTACGAGGTAGGCGTGAAAGCCCCCTTAGACAACCTGACTTCCTCGGGATGGACTTCCCTGACAGCACAGGGAGGTAGGGGATCGCTCCTTAGCTGAGCAGTGCAAGAACCGATGGTGGCTCTTTCTTATACCTGCAAAATGCGACAAACTCTTAAAATTAATCAGACAGGTGATTGTGGAGAGTAAGATTTTTGTTCTGATTATAAGTTTGAGCTTGTCTTGCATTTCTGATTGCCTGAGTGTCCATGCCGATGACGCTCCTGGAAAATGTCATGATGGGACATGTCATTTAGACAATTTCCAGGGGACTCTCTGTTTGGGGTTGGCCTTCCTTTGTTTGACAACAGTGTCAATAGTTGAACTGAGTTTGGTAATTAGGTGATTTGCTATATCTTGATGGAAGGTAGAACAGGCTTCTGAGATACTTTCTAAACAGCTCATGAAATCTGCAGCAATCCCAGATTTTATTTTTTCAGTGCTGACAGGCTGCAACCAAAAACAATACACAAAAAAAGACCAGACAAAGCCATTTCAACAACGGAAGGTCTATCAACAGCAAGTCTATGTGTTATCAGCACATCTAAGGTGTGGCTGTGGGTGGATCCAGTGACATGCAGAGAATAAATTCAGAATAAAAAATTAAAGGGCTTTGGTATCTGGCTTCTTGTTGGCATGTTGGTTTAAAGCGCCTATGATCATTAGATCTTGTGAGATTTAAACGTGACAATATTTCTCGTCAGGAGAAAAAGTTTCTTGCAAGACTCATGCAATTCACATTTTTCCCACGCTCTCATGCCACACATCAATTTTCTCTTGCAGTGAAAAACAACTGGCTAACTGATAACCTCGACTTTCTGAGAAAATCAACACCACCAAGCTGATACAACACTGGCGTTTGCCATGATAGTACAGAAGTGAACCTGCTCTATGCTCTGAGTCTCAAACACTTTGTGATTGAGTGGTAACATAGCTAGTAAAGCTTTTGCAATATATGAACATCTAAAAATTGAAGCACATCCTCACTCTGTTTGGGACTGTGAGCTGCACTCTATCAAAACTGCTAAAGTTAACGTGTGTGGATCTGTGGTTGGTTTCGGTTTTCACCTTCTTGTCTCATTTGTGTCTGTCAGATGGTCTAAAGGTGATACTACCACATCAGCAGAGCACTCATGTAATGCACAGCAGAGGATAAGGCTGGTCGCTTTTAAAAAAGACTGAATTCTCATTAAATGACAACTTTAGTCTTGTAATATTGTGATTTTCCTCTGGACATGTCAGAGAACACAGATCTGTGGGAGAGATTCTGAATGTCCAAAGAGTTTTGAACATGATTACAAAAACTGCTGAAATACAGGAGCTATTAAAGAACAGGAATATATAACTGAATCAAAATTAATACATTTATCATTGAGGTGAAAAGGTGCCACATGCACATTTAAAGAGGTTACTTCCACAAATAAAGACTCAAAGAGGAAGTAAGTCTAAATCATGACTTAGCAGGATGATATTGGAGGAGAAAAGTTCATCTAAAGGAGAAACAGATCTGATAGCAGCACAGAATGACTGAGAGCTGCACTGACTTAGATTCTGTTAGAGGTTTATGTTCTGAATTGTCACCAGCCACCATAAATTGGACAATGCAGAGAATTAACTGTTTAATGCTCAAATTTTTCATATAATTCAGCATTGAAGATTTCTCAAAAATGGTGTTAAAATCTTGTCTTGATCTTGTGAACCCAATATCACGTCTCGTCTCGTGAGCTAAGTGTCTTGTCACTCCTCTACCTTGGATAATAGACAAGAATTGTGCAAAGTCAGCAAAGAACAGAGGGCACAGCTAGGGGGTCTGTGTAGCGTTACTGCCTGCACAGGAGGCTGACATCTGAGTTTAATGGCATGATGCTCAAACAAAGGCCCCCTAAGATACGTCCCTACCAGCAAGAACAGCTGAGAATATAGTTTCAGACCCACAGACTTTCTTCCCTTGTTTAAAGGTATGGGAGAAACTATGGTTTGGGGACAGAGGCCTCAAGAAGAGCAGCTGGTCAGTTAAAAATATACAGACTGTGTCGAATTAATTGTCACTTAAAGTCCTGAGTTTGATAGAAGTTCTGTTGTAAAACCAGAGTAGACACACAAAGTCTGGAGCAGCCAAGTGTCTATGTTTTGCTGTATAACTTACAACACTCAGTACCTCTGTCCCTTCCATGATCCTGTCTGAGACATGATCTGATTTGCCTGTGGTCGGGTTGTTGACCTGTTCTGATCTGATCCTCTGAAGTTAGCGTATGTAAGCTTGGTGATCTAACTCTGTTAAACCAGGTGCCCCCGGTACCGGGGGCAACGGTGCTCAGGGGGTATGAAAAATCGAAAAAAATATTTTGTCCGCCATTTTGACT
>JAPMOB010206349.1:0-14744 GCA_029875015.1 Lepomis gibbosus | reverse complement strand
CACACACACACACACACACACACACACACACACACACACACACACACACACACATATTTCCCTAAGTAAATGTAGCACGAGAGTCTGAGGAACAAGCTGGTTTCACTTGATGAAACAACTCATGATCTGAGTAACTACAGTGACTGCTGTTCTGGTTTGTTGGTTAACTGTTTTATTTCTCATTTCTTAAAAAAAAAAACGTTTGCAACTAATGATTGTGAACTAAGCTTATGTCCATGGTTTTACAGCACACAGATAACATGTTTTGCACCATATTCTGAGACCCATCAAGTTGTCTTTTTTCTGGTGTGGCAGGTGGCACTGAGTAAAAAAGGGGAGGTGCACTAATTTGTGAGGTTTGCAGATATAGGGCTACCTGCAGATAGCACAGGCAGCTACACACCTCATTCCATGCTGGGAAGACAAAAGTACAAATGACCTGGTTCCCTGCTGGGTTGAACGCGGCTGGTAGTCAGTAGGAAAGTAGATCAACATACCAGAGCATCAGAGGTGCATTAGCTGCTCTCTTCGTGTGACTATTTTCGTTGTTTGTTTGTTGTTTTATTGGTGGCGTTATTTTTCTGCCTAGTCTTTCCTGGCAATTGAGCTAGTAGCTTTATTTTTGCTTGTTTGTTTTGTTGCCATCTGTTTGCTTCCTCCCATCAATCAATACTTATTCGTCAGTCAGGCATTCAGAGTGTGCTGAAGGTGTGACTTAGTTGTTAATTGTTTGAAGAGAAAATAATCACATGTGTAAATGTGTTAACTCAGTGCGCAAGACTTATTGATTACTGTGTGCACTGGTGTGCTAGTGAAACTCAACCCCTGCCCTGTTGGTAACAGCTGAGAAGAAGGCTGTGAAGACGTTAAGGATCTTTGATCTTTGTGAACTGATCAAGCTCTTGTGAAGTGTGAACCTGCACAACACTGATGTTGGAAATGGTTTCGGAAAGTCTTCAAATGAAAAACTTCATGCTCAACCACATTGGTTAAGAAGGTCAAAACCACCCTCGGTTTATTGCTCATTTCCTCCACTTCCTTAATATCCTGCGTCACCATAAAGCCAGTTCTTTAAATATTACTACTCTCAGTGAAGACATTGATGACAAATTTAGTTTTTCATTATAATTTATTAAGTTGGATTTACCCTGTCTTGTATCTGTTATGTTCAGGAGTCCATCTGTGCCATTTGCTTACAGATTCTTATATTTTACCGATCTTGCTTTCATTTCCCAAAACTATTTTTTCACTTGTTTGAGAGCTTTACTCAAAGTCAGCTAACATCAATTTAAAAATGAAGCAAGTCCTCAGTTGTTTAGTTTTTTTACAGAATATTTTATCTGTTTGTTTACATTAGTATGCAGGATGCATTGTTTTAAATATTGTACAGCACCTCACCTTTCCCTCTCCAGTGGGCCTGGGAGGCAAATCCAATGTGGCCGCCATATTTTCTGTTAAATTCTGCCATGAGGGCTTTGTATGGGTTTCTGATCATGAGGATGCTGGCGTCAAATGCTTCAATCTCCTTCCTGCCGCTCTCATGTGTCTTAATGCAGATCGTCCTCCCACTCCGCCAGTGGTCGCGCTCCCCTTTAAATCCTGTGAAACAACGACATCCAACAGCGAACAAATTTAATCCACAGAGTTGTGTTCATGAACAAGTATGTTTGTGAATCATGTCAGATAAAATGTTGAAACTTACCTTTATTATAAAGGGAGCCATCAAAGTAATAGCTGCCCGTGTAGAAGCCAGTGGCGAGCTCTATGAGGTGTCGAGCCCAGGTGTTGCCGGCTCCGGGGAAACTGGCGAGGGCCACCAGCTGCTTGGCACGAGTAGGGAGGAAGTGCCTGTCCATGCAGCGATTATCTGATAAGACACAAAGACCAATAGGCTGTATTATTGATCTGTTGTATGTATAACATTACTGAAAGAATCCACAGTGATACCCATGGGCATGATATGCAACCGAGTTTCTAAATGTGGGTTTTAGGAAAATGACCTATAACTTTCCTTACACTTCAAATAGATAGTTAAAGTTAGTCACTTCCTGCTTATTAGTGTTCTGCAATAACACAGGCTAAAGAAAAAAAGTGGTATGCTGAAACACTGGAAGTTTGTGGGAAAGACATTTAACTTCAATAGAGAAATAGAAAAGATCAAAAAAGGTTTCCATACAGGGATACAGAATCATTATTAAGACACATTACGGTGTTTTTTTGTTGTGTGTGTGTCAGCTTGATTCCTCTTCACCACAAATTGCCTAATAATTCCCTGTTGCTGACTTTAATGTGCTGGTTAAGTTGTTTTGTCTATGTATTTGCTTAGGGAAACACTCTCCATAACAATAAATATGCTAGCGCAGACTAGACTTTTGGGTTTGATAATGATATTTGGTAATAATAACAAACTGTTAATAATATATCAGTCAGTATCTGTTTCCATCATTTTTTTTTTTTACAAAATCAAAGATTGATGGGGTGATATTAAAGTGTTGTGTTAAAGGAATGTCTGGGACAGGATACTTCATCTGAACTACACTGAACAAAATTATAAATGCAAAAGATATTGATCAGACAGCATGGGTATTGCACAGGTGTGCCTTAGGCTCGCCGCAATAAATGGCCACTAAAAAATGTGCAGTTTCGTTATATTGGAGGGGTCCGCAATCGCTCAGTATCTGGTGTGACCACCATTTGCCATTTTTAAAGTGAACGTTATTGGAAATTTAATTATTGTAAGTGATTAAAAAACACAAACAAAACAAAAATATTATGAATCATGAATTATATCATGAATTTACAAAATATTTAGGTTATAAAACATCAATTTATTATATAGATCATATATACAGATCATGTATACTGGCTCTACTATACACTGAGGTATGAATAAAATAAACATGGGGTAGAGTCATGCATTATGCATGCTAGTTTACAAGAACTCAGCATTTGGACTTTGTCACACTTGATTCACCAGTGTATGACTGTGCTGTCAATGTGCATGCAGGGTGTTGCTTACACTTGACTTTCCTGACATGCCTCTCATCCAACTGTGCCCTTATTATACTGCTGTGACTGTGCTGCCAGGTCTGAGCCACCAAACTTTACCTTGAACCTGTGTCTGGTACACCACAAAGTACTCGTCGTTTCCGCAGCTCTCAAACTCTTCCCCTTGGCAGCGGTGGAGACACATGTCCTCGTTCTCCAGCTCATGAAGAGAGAAGAGAGGAGTCGGGAAGCCGCAGTAACATCGGTCTCCAGCCAGGACGGCCAGTGATTTCTCCTGAAATACAGCAGCCATTACACACTGAACACACTAACATGCACATTTGTAGAGTGCTTGAACACATATTCCCTTACTCTCTCTGTGCACATGTCCACACACTTGTCCACAGACATGTTTTGGATGACCGAGCTGAAAGGAAGTGCCAGAGTGACGTTGTCTGGCCTGCGGAAACACCCTTTGAAAATGGCACTGCCATCTGAAACAGAACCAAAATGTTTTTCACCAATAGGAAAAAAGAATCACAATATGCTCAAGCTGTATGGTTACTGAGCTCAGACTGTCAACATGTCAGCTGTGCTGACATACACATGAAGGGGTCTCTGCTGTCCACAGACTGTTAAGCATTAATAACATGGGATGGAAACCAAACACTAAAAGCTTTTTACTGTGACAGATACCATGGTGAAGATGTCAAATGTCACTGAATAAAATAGGCAAATGGAGCTATGTGCCTGCCGTATTTCCTCCTATTTAAGTTCATGCCACAAAAACTACTCTTTGCTTTTGTTTACTGAAAGCATAACTATCAGTGCTGTGAGGCTTCAAGACAAGGTGACACCCCCTAATGTTTTATTAATTTTTGACCTTTTTCTCTGACCTAGAGTTGCATTTTTAATGTCATATCCATGGTCTCTTTATTCCCCATAGTGCTCTTTCTGCCACTTAGATCAAATGGAAATGCTCTCTTTGTGCTCTGTTGACTCACACATATGCAGCATCCAAACATGTATCACAAACAAGGTCTTAGCACATAAGAAGCACATAATGGATCATTAATGCTAACACACAGCTACAGATGGGCTTTATAACAACAAAGAAAAGGAAAAGAAATGCAAAATTATATCCATGCAGGATAATTAAAGCAGTGCGGTTTTACTTAAAACACTATGTGTCTCTTCGTGACAAAAAAACAAAACACAAAACAGTCAGCTCAACACATTTCCTGCATTTCCTCTCTAATGTTCTGAGCAGGGCTCACATGATGACCGGGGTCAGAAAACCCAAACAAGAAGAGCTTATTCAGCAGTCTGATGTATGTCAAAAAAGCAGAAATGAAAATAATAATAAACAAACACCACTGATCTGGACCAGGCAAGTAAGATTTAGATATAGTCTAACTATTCGCCATAGACGTGTATACTGACTCTGTCCTTTCATCAGCAGATTCTTTCTAAGAAGGCATAAGCAGCTGAGGAAAAAGGAAGCGCAAAGGGAAGAAAGACAAGCGTGAAAGTTACCTCACCTTGTGGCTGGGACATTTTAAAATCTCACAAAAGAAAAGAACTTACACTATCTTGCAACAATTTTTAACAAACTGCCTCAACACACAGATTTTTCTGCCTTCTGATAATCAGCCCTTCCTTGACTTCAGTTTTCTAGCAGCAGGCAGCGAGTGTTTAAGATGCAGACCACGGCTGGCTGGGCTACGTAGGTAGCACAGCTCCCCGGGGAAAGAGGTAAACACAACAGAGCAGCCTGCTCCCAACTGTGGCATTAACCCAAAATAAAACAAATATTTTCCATCAAAACAGCCAGGCCCGTTATCATTTCTGGATCAAAATAGCATCTTTGTCCCTCAGTGGATACTGTCCTACTCAGATCTGCTCGTGTCTTTCTCAGCACATGGATATCAATTCCAACCTTTTCTAAAACACATCAAGTCAAATACATTTTGCGACCAATTTTTTATTAAAATTATTGAAAGAAATTATTAAAATGTCTCTTTTGTGTTTATTTGATAGCCCCATGTGGAGCAGTATGTGGGGAGTTGTTCTGTTGCTGCAGAGCGTCAGACTCACAGCGGCGCGCGGAGTCCTGGCTCAGCTCCAGCCTATAGATGGACAGTCGGTTAGCTCCTCCGCATTGGTTGCTCTTCTCTCCTTTGCACTCCATATTGCATTCGCTCTCTGAAGCATTGGGTGCCTGGATTTTGTGGCCACAATAGCACTCTGCTCCGAACTCCAGACCCGCATACATGTAACCTCTGGAGGCAAGCGAAAGGAAAAGGGATTAGCATCGTTAGTAAAGGAAGACAGAGACGCTCAAGTGATTTTTCTGAGCATTCATTATGTGCCTTAATCCTTCACAGGCCGACACAGATTGGCATTTAGAACAACTCGATAAGCAGAAACAACCAAATGATGCACAGAGGATGTTGAAGCACCGATGAGAACACATCCAAACATTACAACTGGAATAACATCTCTCTTTCTGGTGAAGATCAGAGAAATCACACTCGCTGTGAGGCAAAGCCAATTATAAATATACTTGAAAACTGAATCCATCACAAACAATCTCTTCTCTCCTTTTTGTTGCTTCATGGAGGATCTGACTCCCAGGAGGCCTTTCGGATGCAATTAGACGTCTAACACACCCCTCACACAGGACAAATCCGCTGGGCTGTCAATCAAACCAAAACCTCTGTGTGCTGCTATGTGTTGTTGCCCCTCATTTGTTGGTCTTGCTTTTATTAACTCCCTGTTCTAGGAGAGGAGGCAGGCGAGCTGCAAGGAGCGGGAAGCAAGAGGAGAAAGGAGCTCAAAACAAAGATCTCTCTCTCTCTCACTCTCTCTCTTTCGGCTCCTATTCTCCGCTGTGTGAATCAGTGATGGGTGTAATTCAATGCATTCGATAGAGCCCTCCCTGTTATTCCTCAGGGAGAAAAAATAGGTGAGAGAAAAACGGTGAGGGAGCAGTCGGACGGGATGTGGGGAAACAGGAGACACACGGAGGAGACGAGCAAAGGGATAAATGCTGTGAAAACTTAGCATATGTAGCATATGTAACGGTTTTTCCATGATTTAACCTGATGCAATTACCAGGAATTGACAAATACAGATACAATTCAGAACAGAAATTTGATTATAAAGTATCAGCTGATGTTTTCATGTACATACATCCATTAAATTGAATTAATTAAATTTGCATCAGGTCTCCCTCCAATTTAATTAAAAAAACTGTATGAGGGTGCTCTATTCGACCAAATGTAAGCAGACAGCTGAGATTTACATCCATATGTCACTGCTGAACATGTTGTTGCAAAGCAATGTGCTGACATAACAACCTCTGGTCCTCTGGCACGGCAAGACACAATATTTTTGGAACCTGGCTGCAGGTTTTTGCTCCCATTCAGCCACGAAAGCATAACTGAGGTTGAGCACTAATCATGGCTGGCTCGCAGTCGCCTCTCCAATTCAGCCCTAAGGTGTTGGATGTAAGGCTGGATTATCAACTGAGCAAAGCAGGCAATTACCACAAGGCCAAAGAATTGCAAAAATGGTTTGTGCTAGTGAATCCAGGCTTCTCAAAAGATAGAATCAGAGGCATTTAGCCAAAATCTACAGTCCCATTTCATAGACAAATTGCCCACACACTGACAAAAAAAGTCAGAGGCTCTTGAGATGCAAAAAGAATCAATTTACTCCAAGTGCAAATGGTTATTTATGCATCTCAAGAGCCTCTTCTTTTTTTTTTATCAGTGTGCAAGACCTACCACAGGGCCCCAGAACTCCAGAGGCCAGGCTCCAAGCTTTCTGTGTGTCAAGTGATTTATTCTAGTTTAAGAAAACATTTATTTAAGAATGTGACACTAAAGTATCCACTGACATGATGTAGGCCTCAAAGTGGGCCCTCCTTTACTACAGAACTTTGGTCATGGTTGGATGTGGTATAGGCTCTCCAGTCAAGTTCCTCCTAACAAAACTCAAATAAATTTCGGCACTGTCGTGTCGAAACAGGAAAAGGGCCTTCCCTAAACTGTTCACATAGTTGGAGATATGTTGTCTGAAATATTACCGTATGCTGTAGAAGTAAGATTTCCCTTCATTGTTACAACGGGGACACACCCAAACCAAGAAAAACAGCCCAGTCCATATACATAAGGCAGGGGTGTCCACGTACTTTTGGCCATAAAGTGTATTTTTGTTTGACAGTAATGTTATTCTTCAGTGCAGTGTTTTCAACTATAAGAAAAGTGATGATTGACATATACAAACATTTACAAATTTCATTGTGTTTCAGAGCACTTTTGTCGAACTTTATTAACTGCTGTTTCCGAGGTAAAAACAAAATTTAATGAAACCTGGGAAAACATGATAATTATTGAAAGCCCCTGAACAGCTAAAAATGGCCTTTTTGTTCTTCAGCCTTTAATAGTTTTTTTATTATTTTGCACGTCAAGATGTATGTTGATGTTAATGTCTGTGACAAGCCTGTATTGATCAAAAACTGTCCATCAGCTCTGGGATCATACAGGTTCAATAAATCACCACAAATGAGGAAGTAACTTTTATTCACCGTCAGTGTTTTTAATTTCCATATCAGCTCTTCTGCATTATCAGTTCTACTTCATTTCTCAGTCTGTCAGAAATAAAAAAGAGAGGAAAAGGGATATCTAGTGTTTTAGTGTTTTTGTTGTTGCTGTTTGATGCTGTCATACCTTTCGGCGCAGTTGTCCTGGCAACGAAATACAGTCATTTTTTTGTAGTCAAAAAAGGAAACTCCTCTCAGCGCTCTTTTCTTTATGTCATCAATGTAGCAGCCAATATACTTTGCTGAAAAAGAAGAAAAAAATTTTAAATATAAAATAAAATCCATACAGTAAATTAGATTTCTAGCGCAAAAATTTACTGCTACTGTACAACAATATATATATATATATATATATATATATATATATATAATATAAACATATGAAACAGCTGCAACAGCTGACCATGAAGTGACCGCAATAGTCTCTTCAGAGCACATGAGGAGTCCAAACTGAGCCAGAACCTTTATTTATTTATAAAGGCACACATCCCCTTCTAGTGGCCTGTAACAGTAGTGGCAGTCATCTCTCTCCGCATTTTTCAGTAAGTGTGTGGGGGTTGGGCTTCAGTGAACCTCTGCAGAGAGATACAGCAGCCCTTCAACAGCTTCTTCACTCACATTTAACCACTGCTCCTGCTGCATTGGATCTACTGTACCTTTAACAAACAAACCTCTCACCATCTGTGTTGTGCCATTACCCCTCTGAGCCTCTGTTAATAGCTAAATGGGGAAAGCATAAAGTCCTAGTCTCCTGCATTACTTTGATTGTTATGGTCTAAAGGCCTGCATATGAGCAGCATGCGATGTGCTGCAGGAGTCAGCTGAAATCTTCTGCCTGACTACTGTTGAGCTGGAAAATAATCTGCTCTACGATGAAGAGAAACACTGATTTAAATGAATCTGGAACCTCATTTATAGCTTAGTATGGCATGAAGGTAAAAAACAGCATATGCAACCGATGTGTCCATATTATTATTAGCTAATGTTATACATTCAGTATACAAACACTGCACAATAATCCTCCTGCACCTGGTGGATCACTTTAACTAATGTCAACAGTGTTTCAGCTATAATGCTTCCCCAGTCTACTCCTGTTTTCCCTTCAGTACAGTATGCATCTGTGCTACTGCACCACAGAGTGCAAATGTGTTTACGTGCTGCGGTCTGCATCTTTCTGCTGCAATATTCTCTCTAAATTAAATTCAGAGCCAGTGAGAATGAGTTCATTTGCAGTGAGAGGAGAGGAAGGGGGGTCTCTTAACCCAAACATAACCGATTTCTAAAGATGGTAAAGACTGCAGAGTAATGAGTGCGGCGGGATGTATAAGAGCAAACAAATGCTTTGAAGCTACTAATTACTATATTATCACTTTCAGCTGCAGTCCTGTGAGGTTGGCATTTTTTAGAGAAGGGAAGGATGGGAGGAGGAGGAAGACTAAGCCAGACTGAGAGAGCTTCATTTGATCAGCTTGAATTTAAACTGTAAACATGTTTGTTTTTCTGGCCTTGAATAGGAAAATAAAACAGCTCAGTATTAGATAAACATTGTTGTTTAATATCAGACACTCTAATGCGCAGCAGGGTGTTGTAGTGTACCGTGACTCAGAGTTTTCGTAAAAGAGTCACTGATTTGTTTTCTCTTCAGGCTCAGAGAGGCTGGAGTCTGTCCCAGAGCAGAGTGAGTTAAAAAATCAAGACACATTTTGTCATAGCGCTAACACAGACAGAGCAGCAGTCGCTCACACTTATTTTTCATATTTATGGGCAGTTAAGATTCTCCACCTGTCTGTACTGTACTCTGGATGGAAACCAGAAACCCACACAGCCACAATGGAGTTATAGTAAAATCCTGGGGTTATCTATGGCTATTCAGTCTCTAGTTTAAGGTGTTGTTTTTAATAATTTATACTTGAGGAGGAAGAGGGAAGTGAGCCAAGTGAGTAAATGATATCCTCTAATCGGCTCATTTGATCATGTTTCATTTGGATAGGAATAGGTCAGCAGGATATTTGTGCCTCCCAAGGTCAGAGATGTTGGCTGTGTAGACAGACACTTCCCATCCTCAGGCTGGTGTTTTCAAAACACGCGATTTGATAGGATGTCACATGTAAGTCAGGAGTTTATATGTAATCCTATTCTGACAGGATCATGTAGTTTGGTACATAGGATTGTTTATAAAAAAGACAGATAAAAGTGTAAATCCTGTGATCACAGAATCGTTAAGATGTGATTGTGCTGCAGCTCCGGCGTGGCTGAACGTGTGCAGAGCGAAGCTGCAGCTAGAATACTGTGGGTGAGACCCTTGAAGGACTCACTCTGAGAGACCGACAGAGGGCTTAATCACAATCATCATCTCTCTCCACTCTCAAGAGACTTCCTACAGGACCAATGACAACGACAAATTCTCAGTCATTAAGATGGTGCAGTTTGCAATCAGTGACTAATGTGGATTGATTTCATATTAACATGGAGTGTTGGAGGAACAAATGCTGCCTGTGTGTTTGCCAGTGGATGTGCATTATAAATCACCCTGTAATGAAACAGTCTTATAATGTGTTGAATATTCTAATTAGCAACCACAACAAAAACAATGGGAGGTTACTATGATAATTGTTCTAAAAATATTTTACACAAGAATCCAGTCCTGCACACTGAATAGTCATTAATGTTGCAACACTGCAATTATGTTTGCAATTGTTGGCACATATTGTGATCATTACCTTATTTAAAATTAATGTTGCAACACTGCAATTATGTTTGCAATTGTTGGCACATATTGTGATCATTACCTTATTTAAAATTAATTTACTGTCCCAGTAAATTCTACTAATTGATTTACTTCTACCTCTACTTTTGCTTTTGCTGCACACTACATTGACTTATTGTTGTTCTTTTAATGGATTTTTTATGTGGGAGAAGCAAAGGGCAAAGGCCAATTTTCAACCACCATGGACAACTCATTTTGCATTTCGTGATTGTGGGAGAAGATCTGACGAGGGTCAGGTGTCAAATTTGGACAACTGCCAAACTGAAAACAACACTACTGAGACAGTATAGTAAAGCTTGGTTTAACCCACCTCTTCCATCGTCCATGTCTTTGGCATTGCGTCCTTTAAGTGCACGGTTCCAGTTGCTGGTGTAGTCTCCCCCCCTCTGCACCATCTCCTGGCCCACCTGCCTGGTATTTTTCATCCACGGAGGGCCATACCTCCGTCCAGACCTGCGTGTCTCCTTAAACACTCTACTTATGATGCCAAGCCCCCGAGTGTCTGACAACGTCCTGCTGCCCATCTCTGAAGCTACCACAGGGTCCCTGCCCCCTCTGGCTCCGGGGCTGCTGTCCCCAACGAAGCCAGAGTGCAGGAAGACGAGGCTCCCGGCGGTCAGGTAGAGGAGGATGAGGGAAAAGAATCGGACAGGTTTCCTGCGGAAATAGCGCTGTATCTTCAGCAGAGGCTTGGCCATGCTGGCTCGCCCTGCCACTCAGACACAGACACGCTCTCCCAGAGATGAAAACTCATAAAGCAGAAGAATCAACACCAGCTTACCCTGTTCCCACCACACAGCCCCACTGGGCCCCAACTGAAATGAAATAAATGTCAGTTAAATTGTCTTAATCTGGTATGAAGGTCATCCAAACAATAGCATGACTTTTCCCCCATGTATGCTTCTTCAGTCTCTTGAGGAAGATGCTTTTCACATGTAGACTGTGCAGCCCTGCCTGTCCAAGTAAGAGTCTCTCTGCTGACAGTCCAGCCCTCAGAGCTGGCTCCTCGGTCCCGGCCTGAAAGGTGAGTGGCTCAGAGTGAAAGATGATCGCTCAACACAGCTTTCACTCCAATTATCAGCCTACGGAGATGCCACACCAGCACAGCAGTGGCACTTTCTCCCACGCTGTGAAGAAGGTAGAGGGTTTTATTTAGCGGCTGAGCTAAGATCCTTTCTCCTTTGTGCAGCCGGCTATTCACTGAGCCGATCCGTGAGAGAGAGGGCGTTACTCACCATCTGCAATAAAGAAACACAAAAAATGGAGGACTAAGTGTACATCTGACTAAGCTTTATCACAGGTGGAAAGGGAGTAATAACATGAGCAGGTTACGAAAAGATGAAGTCAGTGCATCACCAGCAAAGAAATACATCTTAAACTTCACGCTCAGCTTTAACACAAGAATTGTGGCCAGAGACACAGAAATTATGCTGATGTTACGTGGAGTCACAGGTTAAAATGTCCGAATTCTTTTGTATTCTGTCAAACTCACATTAATGTGAAAACAATTTGGAACAGAGAAAAACAAAGACAGTAAATAGTATAAAAAGCAATGTAGTACCTGGGAAGCAAATCTCTGTTGTTAGTTTGTGCACAAAACAGCCAGAAAAGCTTCACAGCAGCAAGCTGAGAGTTCGACATTATCTTTAATAAATAAGGGTAAGCCAAAAGGGAAAATACAGAAACAAAGCTCTACCCTGCAGCATTGTCACTGATGTCTTTGGGAACTAATGTGTGTGAGAACTGGAGGGAATTAAAAACATTATTCAAGATGATCTGAAGTGATGCTAATTTGTGTGACAGGAAAAGAGCCTCAATTTATATTTAAAGAGTTTTTAAAAATCTGCTAAGTTTGCTCATCCACTAGCTTACACTGTAATGGATTGTCTTTATCTTATCATTATTCTGTTTAAGATTTTACACTGATCACTACATTTTTCTGGAATGGTTGAATCCCGACTTCCCAAATTCTCCTCTCAAAGGAGTCTCTGTTCTGGGACGAGCCCAGGAGGCTACAATTGGAAGGTGTAACACAACACTCCTCAGGGTCAGGGAATTTTCCAGAACATTCAAGGGGACACTCGCCCTCGTGGCTCTCTGTCTGTCCTGGGACAAATCAGCAGAATACTTGTCACTTGAAACCTCAATAGCACCGCAGACCCCCACATTGAATTTCCGCCTCTCTTCCCTCCAGTAGTCTGGGACCCTCAAGGAGAAACGGATCACTTTCTGCTCATGTGCATCTGGGCACAAAGACAATCCTCATCCTCTCAAAACTTTGCCCCTTTGTCCTGTTCACTAACTTCTATACACCTGAAAGGACGGGTTTCATTACAGATGTCTTTGTCTGCATTTTAATTATTCAGTATTTTGTTGATTTTAAGATCAAGTCTCTCTTTCCAAAGTCGCATTATGTTCCAATATGAAAAACTTTAAATGTTCTAAGGTTTAAACGGAGCATGTTGCAGCAGAGGAGTCAAAGTTGATAATATCAGTGAGGTTCGCATGTAGGATATACAAGACATAAAAGGCTATCATTTGTTCAGGCTTTACAGTTTCAAAACAAAGACAGAAATACTGTCCTAGAAATAAATATTTTGTGGTGTCTAATTGCTGTAATATAGTACATAAATTACCCACTACATTTTAGAACAATAAATGTAACCTTAGTATAAACGTAAATGCATCTGCAGTATTTTGAAAGAATTGAACATTTTGAAAGAAAGAACATTTGTATCTGATAGATGACTTTTAGTGATCTTCTCATTCCCATGAACAACCTCTGTTCCAAATGGTTTACATGCATGCAGTTACACTGTATAATCATTCCTCATATTCGTTTCTACATCTCAACAGCTGTATAAACAATATGGAAAAGTGACTCCTACACTCTATCTGTAACCATGACGATATTTCAGTCCTGTGGCAGTACGTTGCTCTTTGTCGATTAAGAAATTATTTATATTTCAGGATGAACGGCATGCAGTAACACTCACACAAGCCATCTTTGTTTCGAACTGAATACTTTGTTTGCCGCTGAGAAATTCAATCACATCTAGGTTAGGTTCCCTAAAGGGTTACAAGGTCTAAATACAGTAGAAAAATAAAACTGCATATTTCTCCATGCCTCTTTCGCCTATCTCACTGCGGAGGGAAACAGTATCCTGAAAATGAGAAGTTTTCTCTTGGTGGGATTGAAGCCCTGGAACCAAAAATGCAAAGGCAGCATTGTTTTAGGGCTTTGTGTGCACAGGTCATGTTATAGTGCCTATAGCTAAAAAGCTGCAAGGTGCTTTTGTTCAGTAAACAGGTCCGTGAGGGTAACCAGATTGACAGAGAATGTTTGCATTTTAGTGCTTCATTTATAATATGTATGTTGTGACACATTGTACCTTTATTAAAGAAACTGCAACTCCTGCCATTTGGATATTGCAGTTGGCCATAACGAGATTTTGATTCATTTTAATAAGGACACAAAGTACAGCTGAGGCTGATGGGAATGTCATTAGGTTCAATGGTATTTGTTCAACAAGTATTGGAGGAATGATAATTTTCACCAAAGTTATTAAGGTACTTTCAGAACAAAAGAAAAGCGAGCGTTTGGGGCGGTGAGTTTACATAAAAAGTCAATGCAAAGACGCGTAGAGCCGCGATTTCCTGTCAGGAGGCACAAAGTGATGCGAAGTGGGCGGGGCCAGCAACGCGAAGGACTTCACGTGAGTGGAATATTTTCAACTCAAGCGAAGAAGTCGCATGAGGCTGAGTTGCGATAGCCTATCAGTGTTGAGATTGTCCCTACGTCACCGAGGCTTCAGAGCATTGTGTGGAGAGGGCCGGGCAGAGAGGGGGATTGAAAATCTGATGGCTGGCTGACAGCTTCTAAACTTGGGGGAGAGGAGCAGGGAGCAGCGCTGCAATCAGTGGAGAAATAAACATCCGTAGTCGGTCGGATTCAGCTCTGACAACTATGCCGTTAATCACAGGAGGAGCTCGGAGTTCACTGTTTTTTTATTACATTAGCTTTTTACTTTAGTTTTTGGGATTTCAATGTTGATTTATCTTCACTGGAGCTTCTCAGCAGCTAGCTTCCGTGCACATCCGGTTCCAGTGTTGTTGTTAGCGTCGTTAGCTCTGTCGGACTATTACTTCATATATAAACCGGACAACTACTTTATATAAAAAACGGACAAAGGTGGACATTACTTGGAGAAAAGAAAGCGAGGAGGTTGAACTACTTGGTAAGTTCAGAAAACATGTGTCTGTTAGTCTGTAACTTTATTCCAGCTATCATTGTACTTTGCTGTGACCAAGTTAGCATAGCACAGCCCTGATCGATCCAAACTCCATTCAGAAAACAAACATTTTAGAAGTTGTTGTCCT
>JAPMOB010206348.1:0-13046 GCA_029875015.1 Lepomis gibbosus | reverse complement strand
GCAGTAACTCAGCATCATCGCATGTGCAGTTTCCCATCTCTGTCACCACTGACATGAACACACATTTCTGAAGTTACTAACGCATGAGCCAATGACTCTCTACCAGCTTTTAAATGTGTTTCTTTTTCACATGCTTGGATGCAAAATCCCCTCTTAAATGTTCTCACACGTGAAATGTATATGGTTGGATTCTCACTTAGATGCACATCTGTCAGTGGTGATGTGGCTAATGAAGCGTGCAGCGGTTAGTCATTCACAGAGAAGCAGCACTCAATTATCTCAGAGACATCTTTTTAAACCGATGCACTGTCTACTCATCACTCTTTTCTTTTCACGTCTCTCCTATCTCTCTGTGTGGCTCTTCCCTACCTTCACACGGTAAATTAATTGTCCACAAACACTTAAGAATATAGACATTTCAAGCAATTACAAAGTGGCAGGGTCACCCTCTAACTTCAAAACATCTTCGGCGTTGCTCTAATGCAGTTTGTAAGCACAGTTTACGTATTGGACCATTTTTCATGATCAAAAACGTTGACTCTCTTTTTAAGGAGAGAAGAAAGTGAAGGTGAAGAGTATTTACATAATGGTGCTTTGGAAGCCCACTGAAGACATTTCATTCTATGACAGTATTGAGTAGACAGTATGACAGTATGAGGCATTCTTTAATTACTCTTAACAGTGTACAGAGGTGTGTAATGTACCTTTGAAAATGAAAACATTGTAAGGATGGACTGTTTGCTCTACATACTCCTTGTCTGTGCTTCTGACTAGACAGAGCAATCAATGGATGGAATGACTCTCAGTAGAGCCCGTTATATTACAGCTTCCAACACCATATGAATGGCAACTGATATAGATCATATAGATCATATTGCTGTTTATTAGTCAGAGGTCCAGCTTTCATGTTTCTTATGCTAGTGGTTTCCAGTCTGGGGGTTGGGACCCTCACAAGGGGCTGCTACAGCAAGTGTAGGTCTGCGAGCTGATCACCCAGTTATAAAAGACAACATTCTGCTGCAGAAAACCATGTTGTTGTTTTTTTTACTTTTCTCCAATCTTTACATTTTCATAATTCAAAAGAAACAATCTGAGAAGAAGCGAGACAATCACTCTTAGACCGAACTGCTCAGAACTTATAACCTGTGATGAGGGGTCACAAGGAGGTATTCGTTTGGGTCAAAATCAAGAACAGATTGTAATCCACTGCCTCGTGCTATCTGTATGTTTCCTACAGATCCCTATTCTTAAAGAAATGCCTATACTATTTGTACATCCATGTACTTTAATGATTAAGACAGTTTTGTAACCAACTGCTGCAACCGTAGTCCTAAAAATACATCAGATTTTTTATAGATATCTCAGGCTCGAATGCATTGTGTTAGTGTGTAAGGGTACAGTATGTGCTGCCTTTGTCTTATGATGAACAGATGGAAGAACCTGACAAAACCATTTTCAAGTTGATTTTCCCACAGTTAACAGATGATATAGGTCAGGGAAAGAGTACAGTTTTGTCACCTTTCTTTGCTGTCAGCCTCAGGGCCAGATGCTGTTTAAATACTTCCTGTCAAATGTGGTCTGTACGCCACAGACTAGGCACATGCGTATTATACCTTCTACTGTAGTCATGTGTGCATATGTGTCCCCCAGGCTGTGAATCAGCAGTGCCTCAACGAGCGCCAGAAGCTTCAGTTCATCATTTACCTCTTTGCCAGTCCCCATGGAATCCACATCAAGCCTGAAACCGCACAAAGCACACATTGCTCGTGTGGCGTTGCCTTCGTTGAGCCTGAAGTCACAGTGCAGTATCTGCTCTGTCTCTTCATGTGATATCAAGCATGCATCAAATAGATCAAATAAAGGACAATAAAGTGCCATTTTCCTTAAAGAAAACAGCAGCAGACCCAAAACAGGACTTGTTGTGACAGTTCGATTGAATGGAGGCATGGCTGAGTTGGCATGCTGTTTGAACTTCTCTAAGCCTGAAGGAGATAGGATCACCAGGAACAGGATCTTCCAAAAAGTTGACATATGCACAGGAACAATGTCGTCCTCAGTGGCTCTGAAATCACATCTTGATATCAACTGTATATTAACATTAATTTAATTTGTAGGGGAAATACCTAAAGATATTAGTAACTTATTTTGAACTACTGACTTTACTGCATGGTGCTGTTTGTCTCGATGACTAAACATATTTGCAGAGGTGGCCAGAGTTCAGCTCCCTTAATTTAACAGCAGTTTCCTTGTTTTACCGCTGGCAGAATGAAGTCTGGTGTATTTGTTTGAATAAATCGTTTTAATGGTCAAACAGACCTTTTAAAATCCTTTCAGAATTGTGCCTGATAACACGGTGCTAACAGGCTGACCCAATAAAGAGTTGGTTATCTGAGGCCAACAGATGACTTGCAGAAACAATGCTGATTACTGGGTTAAACAGTTGCGCGCACACACACACACACACATACACACACACACACTCCTTCTCTCACACAGCAGGCTCTAAAGAAAGTACTGTGCTTGCACTCTGGGGGGGAAAGTTCTCAAAACACATTAACATTTTGCATTTTGGGCATTTAGCTAGAGCTCCTGTCATGACTCAGTTGAGACAAACACAGACACTAGAAGCTGTGTGTTTGTTGAACTTGGGTCATGCAGCTCGATTTAGCACCATTATGCAGAATAAAAATGTCACTTTTTTACCTTGTCATCTAAACCCCTACCTTTATCTTTGTGTATGTTTACATGTGTATATGTGTGTTTCTGTATGCCTGCCACCGTGCTGGTGTCCAGTTCTTTTATGAGGCTTTTGAGTTACCCCCTTTAATAAGAAGGCGTTGTGGGAATTTTCAGTGTCTTGGCTCTTCCCCAGAATTATTAGCCCATCTCCAGAGGTTGCGCAGTGATAAAGTTGTCAACTGAATATTACCCTCCCGAAGAGAATTTACTTGCTTTCATAAGTGTGTGTGTGTGTGTGTGTGTGTGTGTGTTTGCTCAGCCGTGTGGCTTGGTCATGACATTTACGTTGGGTGACACGAAGGCTTGATGACTGATGGGTGTTAATTGCACTTTTTAAAAAAAATCTCTTTTTATTTTTACCTTTTTTTCTGGTTCACAGCATTTGAGTGATGCCTGTGCTCTGCTAATACTCAGGAGTTTCTCTTGCCACACAAACACATTTAAACAGCCACAGATGCACCAATGCACCCTCCGTGACCCATATTCTTACCCCACATTTCCACCATTCTGCCCCAGAGAGTTGCTCTCTCAGAAGGGAAAATTCCAAGTTTAACCCCCTTCTTTTCTCTGGATGTCTGGACCACTCAGTAGTGGTAAAACAGTCAATGATGGATGCTCACTACATAAAAGCTATTTATGTGTGTGTGTGTGTGTGTGTGTGGTCCCACAATGGAAGTCTTTTATGGGAAGCATAGTGGGGTGGTGTATGGAGTTTGTTAACCACAGGCTCTCCACTGCATGTGGCTCAGAGTTTATGATAATTATAATAATATAACAGTAATAGCATGTGGTAGATTAATATGCAATAAACAGTCTGAAAGACTGTGGATACATTTAGAGCTATCTTTTATTTATTTTAGTAATTATTACCAGTTTGTAAGGCCAACTTTGGTATATAATGTCTCGTCTCTCCTCTCCTCTGCTCTGCTCTGCTCTTGCAGTTGCAGCACACTGTGTACTGTGACTTGCACTTTACTAGTCAAAAGAAAAAATAGGAATTATCAAGCCATTGCAATTGAGCACAGACATGGGTTGCATGTGATCGATTTTGCACACTTCCACCGTCCACAGCTGTCTTACAGTCAGGATATGCTCTGCCCGTCTGACCCTCCTCTGAATGCAGATTACTAATGGAAGAGAATGAGGCAGACGGAAAGAAAGTAAAGAAGAGAAGCCTTCCTCGTCTTCCCCTGAGAAACTCAGCTCATACAATATTCTGCCTGGAATGCCTTGGGGGATGCTGGGAGTTGGAGGCACTTGAGTTGCTTGACTCTAGTTCTATAGCTAAATTGAGCTCCAGCTGAATTCCCCCGTGGATTGGCCCAAAACAGCAGCCGGCCTGAGTGGCAGCTCACAATTGTTGCTGTCACTTCAGTGCCCACAGTATAATGCAGCAAAGTCCACCATAGCTTTCATTGCAGTAGCGAGACATTATTAATGGGTCATCAGCCTTCTAACACCTAATAGTGTTGACGTGAAGATGGACTTTGACTAAAATTTTCCCTGACAGCGTGTCTAAATATGTGAGAGACGAGAGAGGGGTGGGGGTGGTGATGCTATTAAAATGTTTGAAGACCTTTTTACTGAGAGAAAAGGTGGAGGATCAGGCTGAATTTAAGAGCGTGCTTAGAGGCTTTGCTTATAGCAGGGGTGTGCAAATGATCAATTATCATTTTCTGTATGACAGTATGAGCTTTTTTATCAACCTTTAAAGTAGCTTCGAAACATACAAATACCTGCGCTTACACCCGTTTTTTTATTTAACATATACGAAAAACCAGTCTTAATACCATTCTTGTGTGGCAGAAACGGAAGAAGACTGAAACTTTTAATCTACAGCTTATTTGGACAAAGTTTACTCTGCAGATGAAGTATAACACATGAAAATCAAACGTGGCACTAACCACATTTTTTTTGCAGTAACACGTGAACACGGCAACAGCTGGAATACAACAGGGAAATCTGATTACCATGACGACACCATCTGTTTAGTGCCTTGTGCTTTTGCATGTTATAAACTGTTGTTATAAATTAGTAGACGACAGAAGCAAAAAGTCACCAGCATTGGAGGTTGTTTTGACATCTAACAAATTCTTGACTTAACTTAATTTAACTTCCAATCATATTTAGGAGGCTTAATATTTTAAATGTCACTCTGAAATCCTGACATCGGAGACACAACAGCAGTGTAGAAATACATACTCTTATGTCACCTGTCATGCCTCCCACTTCACAAAATTGGATCCCTCTCCCTCTTCACTCCCAAGTTTTCACCAATCCCTGGTCAAGTCCCTAACCACATGCTAATATATGCTAATCCACTCTGAATTTACACGCCACACTTAGCCAATGAGCTCAGCTAGAACAAAAGGCCGGAGGTAACCTTTCTCTCGTCACTCAGCCGCTGCAGCTCGGGATAAAAGTCTTTTCAGAGAAGAACATGTGCACAGAGACTCATTCAGCCTTCAAAACAGCTCCCGCTGTGTGTGCTTGATTTTTCCACCACACCTTCTAAATGTATAAAAGTGAGAAGATCCTCGGTGAGATTTCAGAGCAGGCAACGAGTGAGTAGTACCCTGTTCCTCACCTGTATGTATTTCAATGGCGCTTAAGCGAACAAGACAATCAAATATTCTTTTTGTCTATCAATCTCCCAGAGAAGGACTTTTTAACCTCCACAATGAATTTGGTCATATTCACTAAAGCACTTGTTCCTGCACCACTGGAGTTTTCTTTTACCCCTCTCTGTGAGTGAAAGGCTGAGTGTGAAAAGCCTGGTTAACCTCAGTCAGGGCCTTGGGGGATACTAGAGTGCTGCATGCTACATGTCAGAGGCTTAATGATGGCTCACAGTCAACTCCAGCTCAACTCCAGCCTCCACACTGTGAATGTGCATGGACTATGAGCACGTGGGCTCACATGTGTGTGTGGGTGTGTTTGATTATATATCTGAATGTGTCTGCCTCTGTGTGTGTATTTCTAAGATCAGGGGTTAACTACATGGGGCATGATGTCAAAGGCAGGTCTTTGGTAGGTGAAAACACTGCCAGCTCCACTCAGCAGTTACCATGGAGACAGCACTGCTAATTCTCGACTGTTCCTCAGCTGCCACTGTTATCAATGTTATCTACATTTATTCGGTCCCTTTTGCAAATTGCTGTTCAAGTAAAAGGCATTTTAAATTTAAAGACACGTCCGCTTCATAGCAGAAATGTGAGAATCAGTTCTAATTCAGAGTTTCACATACATTCAAACATATATTTAAATTCAGAATTGCTTTGTGTCTGCCACCAGAAGTCCTTTTTTTAGTTTCTTTGTAGCAACTGCAACTGCTACAGTTGTATAGAAGTTTTAGTTAAATTATTATATTCAGTCTTTGTCAGCAAATATTGACACGCATTGTTTTACCTTTTCCTCAAATGCCCTTATGTCATTGCCTGGTACTTTTTATTTTAGCTGTTAAGTGATTGCTGATTTGTCATTTAGTTTCCCTGAGATCAGTTTACTGCCAATCATGCTGGCCATTATACTAGATGTCTACGTGTTCTGACAGAACGCCTGGCGCATTTGAGAGGCAGCTTGATTGCATACAAAGTCAATACAAAGACGCCTTTAGACACAAAGTCACCCGTGGTGGCATGATATGATGCAACGACGTGTCCGCGGGAACCTGAAAATCTTTCAACTTGAGCAAAAGGTATTGCACTTATCCTGGGGCTTTATGAATGTGCTTCATACATTTCCAGAGATTAGAGGTAAAAGGATAGAAACTGGAGTGAAATAATAGAAATCACTGGAATTTCTGGTGAGCTCTGAGTTCATTCAGAGGCTGAGATGAACACAAACACACAAAGGCACACACAGCCGATATGTTCATTTCTAACTAGCTTACATCTCTCGTCTATACAGTTGGTACTTTGGCGGTTTGGGGTAATTGGTCCAGCGGTAAGATCTACCTGAATGACGCAAGGAAAAAATATGTTTTGCAGGTGATCCTTGGTTNTGCAACTATTTTGAAGGGGAACTATTATGCTAATTTCCAGCCCTTTCTATTCTGTAGCTCCACTAGAGTAGCCTTGCATGATTCACAGTTTAAAAAAAAAAACCTCAACTGGCCCTTCACACAGCCTCTCAGTTCACCCTTTGTCTGAATTATGCAGACCTTAAAGCCCTCTTTCTTCTGATTAGCCAACTTCCGAGGGACAGACTGAGATCCCAGGAAGTGCAACATTTGACATAGCGGACAAACTGCGTAATCATGCATGATGCACACTGTTCAACTCAATTTTTTTTTTAAGTCACAACACAACAACTCTTGCTAGTGTGTTTGATGGCATATGACAGCTACAGTAACTTTCTGGGCACTGAACTTAAAAAGAATTAGGTTTGGGAAAAAAAGTATTTCTGGGGCCAGGACTCACGGATTACTGTACGAAAGCAAACAACTTTTATAACTTTATTCACTGAATTTAGTGAAAGTGGATCATATTTAATGGAGAAAATATGTTCTGTTTTTCACTCTGATGTCCTCCAGCTGCTCTGCCTCAGCTATCTGTGAATTATGGAGTTTCCTGATAGACATAATGCTATAAAGTAACCACTAACTACCGCTAACTGTAGCTGGTTAGTTTACAATTCAAATCAGCTTTATTGGCATTAATGTATAACAACAATATTGTCATAGCTAAATAAATTACTTACTTAGCTGTGCAGCTAGTGGTCTTATTAGCTTAGCAGACTTTGCCCGGTTGCCCAGAACCGGTTTTCATTCCTTTCAAATCTCAGAGATTTATCCAGCATTGAAACACCTCACAGATGTTAACATGGGTCTTCCCCTCGCCTGGTCATATAACTTGTTTCACAATTCCTCAGACCTTTCCCTCTCTGGCTGTTTCTCAGCCATATTCACAGCTAGAGTCCCTTAATGACTTGAGCATGTTCAAATGTACCGTTGTTTGTTTACGATCTCTCTCCCTCTGGTTCAAGCATGAGTGTGCTTCTGCCACCTGTTGCTCGCTCTTAGCAGCTCTGTTTGTGTTCCATTTATAGACCCAGAACTGTGTAGGAAAACCGGATTTTTCCCTCCATTATTTCTACTACACCTTGTTTATGGCATCTTATTTTTTTTTAATTTGTCATCATTGTCCTTGATTTACTTACTTACTTTCCAATACTTTTTTCACAGTTGCTTCCAGTAAAAACTACTAAGGCAATCTGTTGTCTTCAACCTAAGCAGCATAGCCGTGCACCTACACACATAGTGAGGGCAGAAGATATGACCTGAACTATACTAGTATCCAAGTTCATGTTCGTACACACACACACACACACAAACATACACACACACCTCCCTAAAGAAAGTTTCAAAGATAGTCAAGATAGTAAGGGCATAGCTCACATTATTTTAGATTCATTTTCACTTTCTTACCAAATGTACTGAGATTCTTACAATTACTAGACGAGAAACTCATTAAAAGTGGACATTGGAAGTAGCAATCTTTTAAATTGAGGAGACTGGAGAAGCTATCAAAACCACCAAAATATTTTCTTATCTAAATTGAAGCACTCAAAGCTCAGCAAGACATGCTTTTAGATATTAGAGCTGTGAAATGACAAATTCAGCACCTTTCATCTGATATTTAATTTGATTTGTAAGCTGTTTTTTACTCAGATCTCTCATTTATATAAAAGGAAAAGAACTGAATTAAAGTGATAATTCTTATGCTTTGAGGACACATGAGATCTCTTCTGCAGAGAAAATTCTGCAGGCTTTGTGCTGTTTGTACAGTTGGCTTGTCAGATGACACTGAAAGGATAATCCTACAGTAGGAGGGACTGTACTTTATTACTGTGGTGTGTTGCTAAATACCAATAAGTTTATAAACTGATTAGGGGCACTTTGTGTTTGGATGAGTCATGGATCTGATTGTGATAGACATCATAAGCACATTATAATTGCATTGTAACTGCCTTGACTGTTGATGTTTTATCAGGTCATGGACAACAACAAATACAAGAACGACAAGACTGAGTTATTGTTATAGTTATTGTTATTAGTAGCAGACTACAGTACTGCTACTAATAACAACAACTAATGATCATAATAACAATTATTAAATGGTAATAATAATAATTCAAAATGTACCCTAGCTAACAAGGTATACCTAAACACTGAAATAGTTCCTATAAATTCTGTTAATATTTGACTAAATGTGATATAGTAAGACTTTCTGATGCTGATTTACTGTATGACCTAGGCCTACTCCAGCAGCCTCCCACTAGCAACCTCCCAAAGCTAGCTTTCCATCACTTTTAACTGTCACAGGCATCATTTGGCTATTTACCACACTACCTAACATCAGTGAATATTCAGGCATCTTGTATGCCTCATTTCAGATCTGGATTCGTATGTTTATTTGTTTTACTACCTGATACACAACAACTTTTTAGTATTTTCCTATTTCTTTCATTCTGTGAAAGCGCTATTAAAAGTAGCATAAGTATTGTATAAGTAGCACATCATAATTTTCTTGAGACATGGTTGGAATAGAAAATGTGAAAGATTCATTGTGTTCAATTTGGTACAAACTCCATAGACATGTAAGTGAGGTCAGAACAGATCCTGGCAGAACGCTCTGCAGAGGAGGGCAGGGAAGGTATAGCTTAGGTGGCAGTGGGTGCCTGCAAGACTAACAACACAGAGAATGAATTTATTCAGTGATTTAATGAACGGGGAGCTGTGCAAAAGAAGACCCAACCACATGCAGTGACTGTCTATATGAGATGATGGAGAGGGTAGTAAGAGAAGAAACTGGACCAGAGTGAATGGCATGAATGAGTAAACGTCCAGTAGTCTGAGACTGATACTGTCTGGTACTGTCATTCCCTTTTCAGGTATTTGTTCATAAACTAAAGTACCAGACAAATAAAAAATGGGGTCAGAAGATTATGCTAAATGAAAAGTCAGGAGAGTTTCATCATTCATCAGGTCACCTTTGATATTGTTACCAAAGTCATGGCACTCCATCCAGTATTTTTTCCCCAGTAGTTCAAATTTAACTAAAATCCCAAAATATCAATCTGCTGGTGGTGCTAAAGAAAGGTCAGGGGATCACCAAAGTCAGCAGGCTTCATCCACTGTTGACCATAAATGTTTTAAAGGCAGTTCATATAATTGTTGAGCTATTTCAATCTGGACAAAAGTGAAGGACCAACCACCCGACAGACTGCCATTGCCATTAGAGCCATGCTCTATAATGACTACAAAAATGTATTAATCCAAGATAGTTTAGCTAGAGTTAACTTTAGATCTATGCAGTAGATCCCTGAAGTTCAGGCAGTTTTATTTCGAGTAAAGTGAAGCAATGCCTGTGGTTAACACAGACCCAAAAGACTTGACAAATGGGTACAAAGGAGTTGTCGTACGTGCATTAAGTATTTGTGTGTATGAGTGGATGTGTATATCAGCTTTGCAGTGGTTTTCTACCATGAGAATCTCCAGGGCCAAATATCTGTAAAACTCTCTGGGGCCAAACCATTGCACCCACAAACACACTCACAAACACGCACACAACCATTACACACCAGCCAACAAACAATTCTATTTGCCTTCCCCCAGACACAGCTTCCTTCGTTGCAGCATTAAAGGGGAGAGATTATTTCCTCTATTTCCAAGGAAATGGATTTTATATCAGTTGTGTGTTTGTAAATCAGACCTCTATTTCCAAGAAAGCAGGGGGCATTACTCTTATCTCCTTGACTGTATTTGTAAAAGCTCAACAATATAGGTTACAACTTCTCAGATTTCCTACCTTCCTGCCTTGGGAACATGCTTTTACTGTTACAGCTGGTACATCTCCAATGGAATAAATCAATTAAAGTGGAAAAGCACAATAAAGAAACATGAACATGTCATGTTTCCTGCGGCTTTTGAAAAAAAAATACATTTTTAAACCTTGTTCTTAGATATTTCACACTCTTTGAACCCAATCTCCCAATACCATGTTAAGGAATACAGTATATGACTTACATTTAGACTGATAAGTTACTGGAGGATATTCAGATCATTCTATTGATAAGGCTTATTGAATTAAGTAAAATTTTGCATGGCTTCACTTGTCGTGGAACGTTTGGAAATGCTGATGCCAGTTTGCTGATAATATGGGAGCTGTGGGATAAAAAAAAACCCTGGACTGCTTAAAATTTGGTTATTCCGATTTCTACCCACGCACACTCACTGGGGCACAGTACAGTTTGGCCCAGCCACCATTTTTTTCATCATAGTAGAGATACTATACCGACGAGGGGAGAGGAACGTGCAGAGAGAGAGCAATCACAGATGGAAATCGGTGAAGATGACAAAGAGTAAGGTAGTCTGATTGAAATCTGTAGGGCTGTAAGTCATTTATGAGATCTGCAAAACCAAATGTGATTACCCATACCTCCCTGGACTTCGCTCCCCACCCCACCCCAACTCCTCTCTTTTCATTCTTCACTGGATCTGTCACTCAGCCCTGAAATATTCATGCCTGGCTCTGAAAAATGAATGCATCTGCCGAAAGGAGCAGACGTTGAAGAGAGAGAAGTTAGTCGTTTCACAAGATACTCTCTCATGATGAAAGTGACACAGGACACGCTATTGTTTTTAGGAAATGTGGATGACATAACATGAGTGAATATTTAGCTATCCCTCAAAAATCTGGGGATGATTATTTATTATGATGTGACGGCTCGCGCTGGCGGTAGTGTGTGATTGTGTGCACAATGTTTGCGTGTGTACATGGGTCACGTTTCCATGCGATGATGTGAGAAAATCAACGGTAGCTTTTTGGTATTTTGAATGAAGCAGGCTCAAAGAAAATTAAAGCTGATAGGGAGAATCTCAGGCTTCTCTTAAGAGAGTGAATGAATGCATGAGGACAGGATCTGAAGAGTTTCTATTACTATCACATAAATGGCTCAGAAGTGAGCTGTGACATTTAACCTCAGGATTCTACTGGTTGATGACAAATTCAGTAAACACACCACACACACAGTAACAACAGGGTGAACAACAGGAGACAGGGTGTTCGGATCAATGCATTGTATATAGTGAAAATAATGGACCTTCATCAGAGGTTCTCTCTACTACTACTACTATTACTACTATTACCACTACTATGACTACTACTACTACTACTATTACTACTATTACCACTACTATGACTACTACTACTACTACTACTCTCTCTGTGGCTCTCTTTCTGATCTTTCTATTTAATTGGCTTCAGAGTTTCTTGGCTCTCAGTCTCCACAAAGTACATTTTGTATTGATCTTCTTTACTTGGCTTCACAGACTCTGCTTCCCATACTTATCCCATACGCTGCTGGTGTCTCTATCACTTGGCCTCTCACACACACATTCATACACACACACTCTGGAGAATATAAACACCGAAATAGTGCCTCTTTATGAAGTCTTATGTAAAACACTGGGATATTTAGTCTGCTTTGCATGTAGCTCTGGTGGAACTTCATTAGAAAATCAAATGTTAAAACAAACAGAAATATAAAATGGAGGGGTGCATGTGATGACAATACACTGAAAAATATTCTGAAACATCCATTCCAACCATCCATCCATCCATCCATTCTCTTCCACTTATCCAGGTTAGGTTCATGGTATCAGCATTTTCTGGGTCTACCCTGGGGTCTCCCAGTTGGACCTGCTTTGAAAACCTCCAAATGAAGCAACAACAACTCACTCTCAACCCAGAGGGAGCAATCGACTGTTTTCCAGCAGAAAACCATGGCCCATGCTGAAGGTCACACGGTCTGATGAAGCTACAGTATTAAAGGTCTCATTTTATGCAAAATGCACTTTTTCACATATTTCAACATAAATATGTGTCCCCAGTGTGTCTAAAGGCCCCCACACTATGATAAAAAACATCCACTTCTTTCTCTCCTGCTCAGTCTTTCAGTGTTTGCAAACACACCGTTTAAATTTGGCTTCCTTCATGACATCATGGAGGGATCATTATAGCATTGGACCTCCTTCAGGCCTTCAGCGCGTTACGCAGCCAAATCCACTGAACACTGAATCCACTCCCATTGCTGGGAGCGGTGTATAACATACCTGTCAAGGCCGGGAAATTCCCGTATTTTACCCTTCTTTCCCGCCGTCCTCCCGTATTAGTATTTTCCCGTAAATCTCCCGCATTTTAACCTGCGTTATTAAAAAATAATAATAATACCCCGGCCCGGGCGGAGTAAAAACACATTAGGCGAGTTTGACTTTATGCGGCCCTGCGCAGGGCTGACTTAAC
>JAPMOB010206344.1:0-15616 GCA_029875015.1 Lepomis gibbosus | reverse complement strand
AACCCTGGTAATGGTTGATAATGGTGCGTGTGTGTGTGTGTGTGCATCTGTTCATGTGTGTGTACATGCTGTATAAATGTTTAGAGCTATTTTGTATAACATGGCAGTAACAACTTTGCCTCAAGCTGAAATTTACAAAGCTAAGCATGGGTGGTCAGATCAGAATACATCTGCAGACGGAAGGTCAGAAAAAAAGTGTGAGATGGAAACAAAAGTCCCAAAAAGTAAATGTAAATGGAGAGTACTACAGCCTAGATACAACTGTAATATTTTCAGTTTTGTAACCTGATATTGAGCTTTGATATTATTGATCTGATGATGATATGTTTCTTTACTCTAGAGTCCAAAAAACTGAAATAACATAGCTTAACAACTTAACTAACTACTGCACCACTCTACTTCATTCTGTTGAAAAGTTGTGAACAATAGCATCTAATCTAATTTTGTTTTAAAGCAACAATATGTAATATTTTTATCTTGAAATAACAGCTTTAAAATCATTTTGATGGTACTCTGTCTTGTAATTGTGGTGAATGATGTAACTATTATTGCTGCTCCCGTCCGTGGAAGCTTTGTATGGCACTATCTAGTTCTGAAATCCCAGGCAGGATTTCTAGCTCGAGAACAGTGTAAGTGTTACAACATTGCCAAAATTCTGCAGCAAACAAGCTGTAACAAGAAGCAAAAAGTATAGAATGTAAGTTATTTAGAAGAAGCAGGCTCTGAATTCTCAGTATGAATACCGAGATTGCTTCATCATGGCATGGCTGTGAAGAAACCAAAGAAGACGTTGGAGCAGGTATAGACAGTGCAGACAGGCCAGGTTACGAGCAGGACTTTGACAGTTACATGGTAGAAATGCTTCATTCATTATGCAACAGCAGACAAGCAGCTCACTATCACTGTGTCAGAAGTGAGATCATCTGGTATATATACCCTCGAATGTGCATATCCCCCTTTGCCGTGGTGTTAGTCAGTAGTTTTTCCCATACAAATCTTTAGCCAGCAAAGTGTTGGAGCCATTCTTGTGTATTGGGTTGATGCACAAAGTATAAAAAAATTAGATTCCACAGAATGAATATTGTCTTATATTCTTTTTTATGTTCGTGTCACAAAGCCTACATATGCAATGGGGATTGCTGGGTAATATGTGTATGGCTTCCCAATCTTAAGTTTCCATTTGAGCATGTGAAAAGACTTTAGCTAGGTGAAACTGGGTGAAAGGCAAAATCTGACAAGTGGAGTAGCAGAGCAGACGCGCAAGCTAGCAGTCATGCTGTTCAAACATAAAAGTTGTTTCGAGAGAGGAGAGAAAAGAATGGTCACAAATCATCCAAATGACACTGTTTTGGATTTTTTACTAAAGACATTGTCAAAGATTTTGCTCAATGCAAGGCTCATCAGATGCCATTCAAAGAGGTGAGTACAAGTGCTTTTTCATTCGCTGTGTACAAGGCTGCTATTATTTCGGGGACAGGTTGCGGCCAAGCACACGTTAGATTGTAAGGCTGTGTGCAGTTAGCTGACCTGTTTTCTGGACATGTTGTTGTTTTTAAGGAGCCAGCTTTTCTTTCTTATTCACCATAATGTCTTGCCTCTCTGTTGAAGAGGGATGTGGTTGCCGCGATCGGGAGGTTATTGTCCTGAAAATGCCTGAAAAAGTCTGTATTATTTCAACACCACAGAGGACACCTCCCCTGCACTCAGTTGTTTGTAGAGACATTTTAGGATTTTAACAATGACAGCACTGGCCATGCTCCTTATAACTTTCTTTTTGACTTCTGTACTTTGCAAATACAATAGTCTAGGTAACACAGACTCGGGGCGTTGGAGAGAAGCATATAAAGATAACTGTTAAATTTAATATTTTAACATGGACAGAAATTGATTTAAGGAGGTTAGGTATTTACTGCACATAATCTTAGTAATCAGTTGTTAACACTTGCGCAATGAGGAAACAAGGCACCCAAATTTGCCCATATAGGGTTCCATTCTAGACACAAACACACTGTGTGTGTGAGCGTGTGCTTCGTAACTGTGGAGCCCAAGGGCCCATCATAAAAGCCTGCACTGGAGCCCATTGTTGCTACCTTATGCTGCTACATCACAGGAAGCGAGGAAGAGAAAAAGAGAAAGTGACAAGTTGACTAGACAAGACTAAATAACGGCGTCAGTAGCTGTCTAGCTTTGTTGGCTAGCTTGCCACCCATATTTTTTAGCCACATTGTGCTTCTTATGGCCACAATAAAAGGCCACTTGGAAATGTGCAGTTTGAGGGAGCGTGAAATTGGCATGCTGACTGTAGGAATATCCCCCAGAGCTGTTACCCATGAATTGAATGTTAATTTCTCTACCATAAGTGAATGGGCGCAAAAACAAAAGTGTTACATTTCTAATTTTGTTCAGTGTATATATGCCTCTTTAAATTTGCCCCTTCATATATTGCAAATTAAATGCAGAGTAACATGTTGAGTTATATTCAAATCAAGTTTGTTTAAAAGAATGGTTTGACTCTTTAGAGATGTAAGCTATTTCTCGCATATATTTTGCTGTACTTGCTGTGTTTGGGATTGTTAATTTGTTTTCTGTTTTCTTCTGTCCTCAATATCGCAGCGCCCCTTGAAATTGGAACAATACATCTGAAAAGTTTTATCATATTAGTTATGAACTGCAAGAAACGTAACTTCAAAAGAAGTAAGCATGTTCAATGGCGTTTCAAAGGATAAATAAAGGATGATAAATAAATAATCATAATCAGAAATACTTTATTGATCCCTGAGGGGAAATTCTGTAAATAACCACAAGTTGTTACAAGCCTCCAGTCCAGAAGCGGTTCTGCAGATATCAGTGTCTGTATATAGTATATACAGTCAGTGGTCTGTCTTCCAGCCAGGCTATCTTCCAACCTGTCATTGTGGGTGGACGTGGGGAGAACTATACGTCATCAGCATTGAAAGAATGGAGCAGTGTCGGACAGATAAGAGCAACAACGTGGTTCCCAGTTGTGATAAATCCTCAGGTCAGACAGCACCGCTATTTCCCCTCTTTCATATATGGGCCGTTTTATTGAATTTAGCCACTGATAAATAAATGGACTGCCACAGACCCATTTAAGCCTGCCCAGAGGAGGATACTTGGCAGGAGTTTGCACAGCTGGCCTTTTTTCCCGCTTTCTCTCTCTTGTAATAGTGATTTCAAGAAAGATCAGAGAAAGGCAGAGGGATATTGAGAAATATGGAGGCAGACAGACAGAGAACTACACATAAAATCCTGGATGTATGTGAAAACAATCCCAGAAAGTATTACATTTATATATTATATGGATCAGGCAGCAAAGACAAATTTCAGAGGGTTACCTGCAAGCAAGTAAAGAAAATGGATTGATGGATGGAAATCTGAATCCAGACATTTCTAAATTTAAGGGGGATGCATCCGACAATTTCTAACACTGACTTCACCACCACACTTTGATTGGCCAGGTGTGTGGAGGTGAGAAAGTAAGCCAGGTTTCAACTTCCACCTTAAGCTCTTTTTTCTTAAGCTCTCCAAGTGCAACACATTAAATGCGAGACTGTCTGAAAACTATCCACGTGTTTAAAGGATATTGCCACACCATCCCGCTTCTCACAGTATACAAAAATGCATGTATTATTCAGATAGGATCTTTCAGTTTGGTAGATTAAGGTGGGTACAGGAAGAGTTTGGAGGTCCAGCAGTAACATTACGCATATGGGGATGAGTGTGATCCATTATTAGCCACTGATGCACCACATATGGAAGATATCAACAAAGCATCAGTGCAAGTATTGAGTCGTGGAAGAACATCTTCATTTGAAACAGTGACAGGCTTTTCGTGGTTTAAAATCTGCAGTGGCCCAATGTTTTGCTGCATAACAGTATCATTAACCATACACATATTTAAAAAATAATGAGATAACAATATTATGCTCAGTAAAATTTGTATTTTTAAAAATAGAGTTCAGTGCTCTTTATCCATAAACATCACATCTCAGAAACTTGTTGATCATAGAAAACCCTGACTTTTCCTTGCATATTAAATTTTTTATATATATTAGTTTGTCCAGTCCAAGAGTTTCTGCACTATGAGATTTATTTATAGAATGTATCTTATATTGTTTACCCCCTAGAGAATCTCTGTCTCTGCTGGTCATTAGATGACCTTCTCACACTTACACACCTGTATGGAGCTGGATGGCTGAGTTAGCCAACATGTTTACGTAACATCCAGTGCTGAATTCAGATGACATTGGGTTTTTTTGTCATAAAAATATTTCTCTTCTGTTGTGCTTAATACATAATTTTAGTATTATTTTTGTCATATTGAAACCCAAAGCCTTCAGTCTTTTCTTTGATATGACCAAAACCTGCCTTGAAAATAGCTACTAAACAGACACAATAAAACAACTGAGTGAGCCTTATCCTTGCACCTGGTGGGAATTGTTGTTCTCTGTAAATATAACAAGGAGTTCGGTCTAAGTCCTGCTCTGTATGAAAAGTGCAATGAAATAATTTAAGTTATGAATTGTCTCTTTATAAATCAAATTGAATTGACGTGTTATGACATTTAATCTGCTGCTGTTTTCTGTGACAAAGTAAGTGCTTGATACACAGCCAAATGTCCATGTGCTGGTCAGCTCTGATTAAGGTAAAGATCCATTAGGTTAGTATGCAAATGTATGTATATAAGGGTCATTGATTGGGGTGAGCAGGCCGTTTTTAAGACCTGGTGATGCTGATGAAGAGGGAAGGGTTGGTGTGACCTGTCTGGATCTAACTCAATACAGTGTCACATTACAGCACAGCTCAATCGCTTACAATCCTGAGTGAACCAGGTAATAATGTCGCTTTCTATTGGACCAGAGGGCATCGCAAGATGAATGTGACCTCTACAAACTGACTATATAGCGTGATAGCGATGTTGCAATTCCACCTGGATATATGTTTTCCAATATTTTAGGAACAAAATCTGAGGAACTTTTACTTTTTGGCTACAAGTTTTTCTGTACAGACTGTTGGATCTGAGGCCAGAACATGTTTTTGTGAATTTGTACCAGGAAGCAGTTAGGGAAAACAATATTATGGCAAAACACAAAAATACTGTTGCTTTCCAAAAACTTGACATGAATCAGAAAATAGAGAAACTGTGTTCCATTTTGTGTATTGTGAAGAATCCATACAACACAGGGCACAATAGAAGCAGTAGATTGTCACAGCAGCAGTTTTCATAGGGACAGTGGTGCTTTTTGTGAGTACAAGATCAAAGTGCCTTTTATAATTTCAGAAAGAAAGAAATAGTCACCAAAGATAGAAGTTTAAATACTAGATTATAGTTTTTGATTAAAATATGTCTATTCTTGACTATAGCCCTCAATTATTCAATTATTCGATTGACAGAAAATTAATCAACAAATTCCTCAACTTCATAGAAGCAAATTTGCTGCAGTATCCCTTTAAATTGTTTAAGGTATTTATCAAGCAAACATGCCAAAAATTCACTGGTTCAGCTTCTTAAATCTCCTGATTCGCAGCTTTATATCAAAATTAATTATATATGTTGGGGTTTGAACTTTTGATCAGACCAAACAAGCAGTGGACTCGAAGAACTTGACCACAAAGCAATTTATTACTTCATTAAAGAACATTAAACTGATGAATCAATAATGAAGTTTCAGCCCCCAGATAACTATAGGATAAACATGTAGCATGCTCGGCCATTACTTTTTCAGGTCCAGAAACCTTAGCTTTCAAGTCACTTTAAAACAACACAAAACAGATAAATGTTCAGGATGATGTTGAATGCAAACAGTGTCACTTTACTCATGCACATTGATTTAGGAGTTATAACACATATATGCTCTACTCATAGCCTAATTTCCTTACCTAATACTGTTGGCAAGACAAATAACCAAGATCTCAAATCTGGGACAGTACTAGGAGTTACTGATGAGGTAAAAACTTTCTGAAGACAGGAACCCTTATAGGAGCCATAAGTACAGTTTGTAGACTGCGTCAGAATCCATCGTAGGTGAGGGGTCTGTGTGTACGTGCATTTGTGTGCGTGTGCAAGCTATACCATCTGCAATAAGAAGACCTGACAGCTCCCACACCCCTCAGTGCAGTGTGTGTCTATGGGCTCATTCAGAGTGACAGTGTAGATTAGGGGTGTAATCCTCGCAGAGCTACAGGGGATCTATCAGTACCCAGAGCTCCAGACACACACACACACACACACACACTCATCGTGCTGGAAATTAATTGAAATGTTAATGGAAGCGAAGACTCCATTCTTAATTGCTTGGTGCTGGATTAAGACAAGATCGTTTATGAAGAGAAATTAAATCAGGATCCAGGGCGATCTTGGTTGTAAAACTGTTCGAGGCTTGTGCGGGAAGGTCATAAATGAGCGCTGATAATCACAATGAGCAAGCCACAACAGGCACCCTCTGTTTTTGTTAGCAGGTCATGTTAACAAACTGAAAGGGGATAATTAGTTAACAATATGTACTCAAAGAAAGTTCACTGTATTTGTCTTTTTTTCCCAAAATGAAATATCTGAGGTGGCAGAAAAATAAAAGCAGTGTTTTGAGTTTTCCCGGATGTGTCGAGGAAAAACACTTAGAGGGAGGCTTTGATCTTAGTTTTAATTAGCTCCTATTCCCCTCTAGTATTCCTCTTTTCTGTATTTGCAAGAAAGCGTACGAACAATGCTCACAACGAAGCCTCTTCTGCCTATATCAGCATTTTACTTAACTTTCCCTCTTAACTTGTGTTTTTTTCCTCTTTACTTCTCAAAGTGTACCCTCTCCTCCTTCAAAATGTCACCACATACAGGAACAGCAAAGCGGAGCTCACAGCAGCATCTGTGCTGCTTTTCCCACATGTCCATCTCATCTCACTCACTCTCTTTGTGCCTTTAAGATGTATTCGACATACCAAGCACATGATAAATTCATCATGTGGATGTTTTTGAATCAATATTAATTTCAGGCCTTTCATGATGGCAAATCAATAGCAGCATAACATTAAGAGGCTCCTTTGCATGTTGAGAACCTTGTCTCTGCCAGTGAATCGTGACGTGATGAGAGGTGAGAGAGCATCCATGGTGGTGCCAGCGGGGAGGCCCAAACTCACTCATTATCTCCCCTCAATTAGACCCTCTCGCTTTGCCACCCTGGGCCTCCACAAAGCATGCGTGTGTGTGTGTTTCCATTCGCCTTCACCCTGCTGTTCATCATACAGTGTTTCCACTGAAAATCTCTCTCACTGATCACTTAGATGTAATTGGACAGGCCAGCTCTCTCTCTTTGCCCTCCCTCTGTGTGCGTGTGTGTTCTCAGTGGCTAGTGATATGGAGCATCCGTTAAATGTAGAGTGATATTATATGATAATATCACTGGACTCACCAAGTTATTTGATGAGACCTGGAAAAATATTTAACCAGATACAAAGGTGAAACATCAAATTATTACCCAAACCATCAATTAGAAACATGCATCACAGTTTGCAGGCCATGCTCACTTTTAGTTTTACCCTGAAATAAAGTGGTTTATCTGATGGTTTGTGTTTTTGCCCAGTCTGACTTAATTGAAGCAATATTGCCGTGTTCTCTAATGTCAAAAATTGCTTTGTTGGATGCATAGCCAAAAGTATGGAAATATGACATCAGTTGTAATAATGAATGATCCTAATTCATGCTCTGTCACTGACACACACAGAAGCAATAGCTCTCTATTGCTGCTTTGCTTTCCATCTCACACTCTTACTTGTGACTTCTGCACATCTCTTCAGTTTACTATTATTCATCTAGCCAATTATTTTCAGTACCCACAGTATAAAACTATCAAACTCAAATATCATTATTACCGTTTTTTAACATGTTTGAATTCACACAGTTGTGTTGCAGGACATTGTAAGGCCACAAGCTCTACCTGTGCAGATTGTGCATGTGTGGTTTGGGGCTGTATTGTATCCCAGCAGCCCTGTAGTTCAATCGTTAGGCTGTGTAAGTGTGTATGTCTGTGTGTGTCACAGCAGAGGGACTCCAATCCAACATTTATGAGACCTGTGTGTCTGTGTGTAAGTCTCTGGCCTCTTGTAGTCCTGAAGTACAGGTTATAACACAGGAGGGATTACACACACTTCTGTTAGCACTCTTGACATGGCATTGCCAGGCATGCATTACAACATTCACATAAGCAAACAAACAGACACAGGCAGACAATGGGGGATACCAAGGACAGTGAGTTGGGCTCTAATGAACTATGAAAGTAAAGTCTCTCAGTGTGTGTGTGTGTGTGTGTGTGTGTGTGTGCGTGCGTGCGTGCGTGCGTGTGTGTGTGTGTGTGTGTGTGTGTGTGTGTGCGTGTGTGTGTGCAGACAAAGAAATAAATGGGTGGTGGTCAATTTGTGGGACGGATGGTTTTACAGCTTTACACAAAGCAGTGAGAGAGAGAGAGCATCAGTAGACAGAGAGGTGGAGAGAGAGAGAGAGAGAGAAGGCAATGAATAAAAAGTGAGAAGTAGCAGTGTATATAATGTGTGATGAGCAAAGTGAAGAGGAGCTGCAGAAGTTTTGTCTCTCCATCGGTAACCCAGTCCCTGGTCCCATCGGTGCGCATTCCTACCTCCCAGAGGGCCTGTTGTTTAGGGTTGCAGAACCACCTAGGCCTTGATGAATTTCTCCCCGTCAACAAATTAAGAACTGCTATTGTTAGTGTGACAACAAGGCATCCCGGCCGCCGTGGGGAGCACCATGGAGACCAGTGACAGAACTCCAGAATTCTCCTAATCATCCCCAGCTGTCAGGAAGCACCTGGCCTGACACCTCTGCTTAAAACCTGTCTCCCAGGCATAAGATAATTACAAGTGCCAGCAGAGAAAGAGAGAGAAGGCAGGGAGAAGGAGAGCTGGTGAGAGAGAAGAGAAAGAGAGAATTTTTTCTTATAAGTGACTGTGTGAGGAACGGAGTGCAGGAGCGTTTTTAGACAAGATGCCATTGAAGTGGAGGAAGTGTTCAAAGGCAGAAGTGGAGTTGAGTGTGGGGAGGTGTCTCGGGTGTCTCCCCTCTTCCCTACAGAGAAGGCCTGGGAGGGGGTCCCTAGATAGCGCTGTGGGGGACAGGTGAGGGACGGAGCTGTCACTGGGCCCATATTCACACACATTTAGAAGACAGAGGCTGTTTGACTGGTCCAGTACAAATGGTCTACGGATTGCACCACATATTGGGGGTAACATTTTGTGGAGTATCTTTTCCTCTTTTTTTTCATTATTATTTTAGAAAAGTTACACCAAAGTTATGAAAGCTCTGGTCTGCCGTATGTATAGTTGGAGGGGTAAATAGAGTAAAAGCTTGAGCTTACAAAACAAAAACCTCACTGCTGACATACCAAACTGCTTCTCTGTTTCTGACAAAAAGAAAAACATGCAGGGCTCGTGTCACACCAGCCCTCTCTATTACCAGCCTGATTGCTAAGTGAGAAAATACTTGCCAAATCAAATGCACTGAGCCGCTGAGGAAGAGCAACACACACGTTGGCCACGCACACACACATTCACACAGAGACAAGCACGCTTACGTTTCATTACAACCTCTCATTTCTCGAGCAGCGGGGCCTTCCTTCAGAATAACACTCCTGTCAACCGAGCCACAGGGGGCTAAATTATTCAAATACTCTAATTCTTTCCTTCTTCCTCCCACCCGCACTCTCTCTCTTTCCAGCACTCTGCCAATCATAATTTGTCTTTTCATTGTTGCCAATTTAGAGGCAATCCCTCCCATTAATGATGCCAACTGTTCTAAATGGTGTCGGAGCTGAGAGAACGAAGGAGAAGGGGGAGAAGAGGGGGAGATGTCAGCGAGAGGGAAGTGGTGCACGTGTGGCAAAGACAATGCTCTGGATTTTACAAGCTGCTGTGCAGATATAAATGGATGATATACTGACTTTCAGCCATCTCCCTCTCCTGCCCCCCCCCATGCTCTGATTGTTAAACAGGCTTTGTTTTATTAACTGTTTAAATGTACATATGTGCATTTATTTGCCTGTCACTAGTAAGCATATTTTGGGAGTTTAAGAAATATATCTACATCTGTTTCCTGTGCAGAGTCTACTCAGATGCATAAAATTCTGGAATATATTTTCACTACAAATCAATTAGATCATATACTTTTATGGCCGTGCTTTTGTATTGGCAAGTGGCGAGCTATCTAAAAAACACTTTCTTTTTGTATTGACTGAATGAAAAGTACAATAAAACCGAATACATCAGTGAGGACAGTGATGATGCAGCAAAATGGCACTTAGAATATTGTTATTGTCCTTTTATGTGTTCTCCTGAGATCAGCTATACCTACAGAAATATATAGAAAATCACATTCAAATCATGAATATTTGAAGTTGAGAAATAATTTATTCACATGCATCAATCAGTGTTATGAGCAGGAGGAACAATGTCAATATTTCATCTCTGAGAAATTATGCAAAGACACACACTCTACCTTGTATTGAAGCTGAATCTGCATGTTTATAATCTGGATATTTTTCTTAAACTCAATAAAAATATAACAAGTGAGCTGCGTTGTCTTATGATTTTTAACTCCTTTATCTTTGGAGGAGAAACAAAAGGATTGAGTTGAAATAGTTGGATATCATAATTTACCTGTTTTAAGTAAGCTTGATGTGACGTACTTAAAACTACTAGACTCTATGACCTTGTCTAAATAAATCAAAAATAATTGTAAATAAATAACTTGTCTGAAGGATGTTGGATCAATGTCGGAACCTCATTACAGTTTTTCCCCAGATATATCTAAAAATGAATATGTAAAATCATTTTTTGATGTTCTTTATTGCAAACACCACATACTCATTTTCTCAGTTTGTTTTACAAAAAAATCCAAATGCTTTAATTTTTTCTGTTTACTACCTTTATGTCATATGTTGAGTTTAACGTATAACTAAAGAGCATTTAAATAGCACAGTTAATTATTTCCAGACCCTATCAGAAGTGATCACAAGCACAGGTAAATGGGAGCAAAATAAAAATATTGATTGGTATGAGAAAAAAGGGCGAGAGACAGAGAGAGAGTGAGCGAGAGAGCCTTGGTTAAGCTGTGTGATGGAACTGTGCTGCTATCTTAAATGAGGAATCCCATATGAAGGTCTGGATTAACCAAATTTAATCCCTCATCAAACAGACAATAACAGTGCAGCCTAATCCCCCCAATTCTCAGATTAGCAGCGCTCCTGCTCTCGTCTTGGCAGCGCAGTAGGGGCCGGTGCCGGCCCGTTGAGCTCTCCTCCACAATGACCTCTGGATGAGAACGGGCTTACAAGCGGCAAGCCTGAGCTTCATCACAGCAGCTGCTAGTCAACAAAGTTTCACCGGATAACAGCTATATGAGACATTCACAGGACATGGGAGGGTGCAAGAGATGACATTTGGGAGTTCTGGATTGACCGGAAATTTTATTAAATTAAATTAAGTATTAAATTATTTTTATTCATTTGTAAAGTTAAAAGCAAGTGTTATATAGCGATATATACATACTATATATGTATTCACTTCACTAATACATATACAGTATATGATTGGCAGGAAATTGAATAAAGAAAGCCTAAAGGAAGGTGTTTCAGTTCGCTTGACTTTGAAGACCTTGATTGTACTACAAAACCTGTAATTAGAGGTTGAGATAGGAGGATGTAATTACCTCTAAGAGTGAGCACCCTGGAGTAAACAAATATGTTCATCAAGCAAATAAAGGATTACCACGTATATGCTCACTTCACTCCTTAACCCATCTGATTCATCTGGGAAATGCAAAGCACAACATAAGGCGAGAGGGTGAGAGAGACGAAGAGAAACAGAAAAGAAGAACAGAGAGAACGGGCCAAAAACTGCTGAACCGGCTCTTCTGAGCCGCCTGGATGAGTCGCTTCCTTAGATAAAACATAAATAGGCAAATGTTCATAGGGAATACGTGCTTAACTGAGAAACATTTATTTATGTTTTTCTTTGAAATTTGTGAAATACTGCCCAAACCTTTTCAATTTTGAAATATTTCATGATGATTTAGTGTTTTGTGATAAGTGACTGACTACATCTACTGAGGGAATGAACCCACAAAGGCAAGACTCATGTCAAGGTCTTGTTAACTAGTTTGTTTTTGCGGATGGAGGCATGCACCACAAGTTTGGGCATATCGCTGAAATGTTGATTTAAACCTCTGTTGACTATCTCCAGCATTGTCTGTTGCTTGTGCGAATGCTGAGCTTTAGTTTCTCTCTTAATTACGGTAATGTGATTGAAGAGTGGCCTGTTTTAGTGCAGCCTTGAGGCAGAAAAGGTTGTGTTTTTGCAGAGCTAGTTGGGATGTACTCAAACCTGAGACCCTCCAGGCACCAGGAGACAGTGTGTGTGATATCTGCTGACCTGTGAAGACCCTGCATGTGTAGGTAAAGATGTACAGAGACATACTGAGACATCTGTGTTGACAAACCAGTGTACCTGAGTGCTAGAGGTGAAGATGGAACATGACAGAGGGCCAGCTTTTCTCAAGACTGAGACTTACATGTAAAAACACAGACATGAAGGACTACAGACTTGACCTCGATGAGGTCGAACATTACGCAACCTGAAGCAAGAATATTTTGTTCTATACTATTGAAAGGAAGCAGTTAACTGTTTAAATGTATTCACTATCTCCATATAATATATCATATTATTATGTTGTGTTCTTACTAAGACACTCTTTTGTGTGTTACGTTGGCAGAAAAAGCAAACTCTGTCCCCATTTATATTTTCCCAGGCTCAGGGAAAAGAATCACACTTGTTCCTATACGGAACCACATCTCCCTCCAGTATAAAAGTTCTTTGGAGCTTGTGCATGTCTATACAGCCTGCCCTAGTTTTTATGATCCTAGCTAATTTTATTTACCTTGCATACATTTGTGCTATATAACCTCCAATCATTTTAGCATTTTCTTACGAGTAATATCGATTTAATTATTTGAACTAGTCGTGCTAGTAGCAGTAATAACTGCAGTAATTTTCTACGCCTCCATAAAGTGTCTTTTTTGTTTGTCAGCCTATACTATGCCTATAGTTTGTTAATGTGTGTGTAATGTAGGAGCTTGTGGGCATGTGTGTGTGTGTGTGTGTGTGTGTGTGTGTGTGTGTGCGCTCGTTCTTTGGAATGAGACCAGCACAGTAGTTATAGAGCTCAGGCAGGCTAATGTTGTACTGCTGCCAAAAACAGTAAAGCAGCCCCCACTGATATCAGTTATTAATATTTAACTGTCCACTATTAAAGTTTAAGGTGGTTGAGATGGAGCTGGGGGGAAAAGAGGCTACTTCATGATCACTGGCCATACAGCACTGTAAACACGTTCACCAAAGCCCCTGACAGTGTTACAGTGTGGATTTAGGGAGCAGGAGGCAGTAATGCATGGGGCTACAGTTGTTTTGTCTGCAGACACACAGTATGTGAGCAAAGAGATTAGATCTGATAAATGCATTTATTTCTGCATGGACATAATTCTGTTATGTCCTTGAAATAAGTCAAGACATGACATGCAAAGGAATTTAAGCATTGTTGGGAACCAGTGACCAACGTGAACAACATGCATATATTTTATATTATAAATGAATTCATGTGGTGTGCAAAGGCCGTGTTCTGAGGCTGCATTTCTTGGCTGTTGAATGTCACATTTACTGTCCTCAGTCATCAGGGTGCAGTGAAAAGTCTTGAGTAATTTCCTTTGTCATAAAACTCATGTACATTTACTTTTATTTGTTGCTGTAAACCTGCACTAGAAAACAAATAAAAAAGCCATATGGCTTATTGTGTTTTACACTCAATACACAGTTAAGCCAATACATGACTTAATATGAATACACATATGAAAACATTTCATGGGTTTTGCTTCACACGTATCCCCCTGCATTTTTAATCATATTCTGCAGAAATTCACCTTAAAAAACAGCTTAGTGAAAATAGTGATTTTCATGTGTTTTGAGTATTTTAAAACACATTTCTCTTATGTATCCTTTAAATTCAATTTGAAGAATCACTTTAGCACACTGAACTGTGTTGCAGTGAAAAAACAATCCTGCAAAACTTGTTACCCCCCATCACTACACGGTGTTTTCAGTGTTTCTTTTCCTCCAAAGAGCCTGGAGCGTGACCTCCCTCTGACGTTTTGAGGTAAACAAGTCAAACCAAGGTTAAAACAGGAAGAAATGCAGTGTGAGATTCAGCGATGTTCCAACTCGCTCATGAAGAGGTTCTATAAAAGAATAGGCTTGCTGGCTAAAAGTGAGCATGAAAAATACCCCACCTCCACGTTGACCCATATCATCCATTATGTGTGGTGATTATGAGAATAGAACTGCCTTATGGGTAGCCACAGTTCCAGGAAACAATAGCTCACTGTCAGGCAGTGTTTTAACAGTAGGATGACCAGCTTTATTACAGTCTGATTATTGAAGCCCCAGTGAAGTCTCACCAGCCATCATTGCTTCACTGAACTGCTGGATCAGTCAATGAACTGCTTCAATTTATATTCAGATAAATGAACCAACAATTGTACCACACACAGGCGTTTTAAAAGAGGTCACGACCACAAAGAGAGCACAGCTGACAAGATTTGTAATAGATGTGACCTGCACATGATACTGGATCATACACCCACCCTTCCTCTTTCATATAAATAAGAAAAGGCTTGAAATAAAAGGTGTGTCTTTTCCTAAACTGCTTTATGTCACAGTTCTTCTCATACATAATGCATGCATGCAAATGACAATGTTCTGCCTTCAGAAATAACAAGAGAACCTAAATCTTTGCCAAAATTAGTCTTTTAATGAAATTTCCATGAATGCAAATGCGGGCCAGGTCTGAGCGTAATTCTGTCCAGGAATTAAACTAAGTTGGCCTGGTTTATCTTAATAGCTGATCTCAGCCCAGTGGGGCTGGTATTAAGTCTGTCGGTCGCAGCACAGCGCTCAACGCAATCACAGCTTTGCCTTCTCTAGCGTAGCTTACTCCAGTGACCAGCACAGAATTTACATGTGCATGGACGTGCAGTCACTCACACACACACACACATAAACACCCATTTACACCTGCACGTACACAATCCCACACACAGTCCTCAGTGCATTCCAATATGACGTTTCTCCATTGATATTATGGATGTAATTATACTGAGTTGATTATTAAGTCCGATTTGTCTGTGGAATCCCTCCTAAATGTCTAAATATAAAAAATTGTTTAGGATTGTGACATTCAATGCAAGCCATGTTTCACAGCAGTATATATTATAGAACAAGTGGCAAACGTATGTTAATAAATGTTTATGCAGTGGCAATGAGATTTCAGTTAATTTAAGCAAGAACTATTATTTAGTGTCTTTAATCCTTGTTAAAACATATTGAAAACATAAATGAATAATTATCAGACAATTAAGATTAGAAATGTATATAACGTAACTTTCCTTATCATGTATAGTATTGGCTTTATAATAGTGTGTGTGTGTGTGTGTGTGTGTGTGTGTGTGTGTGTGTGTGTGTGTGTGTGTGTGTGTGTGTGTGTGTGTGT
>JAPMOB010206341.1:0-10440 GCA_029875015.1 Lepomis gibbosus | reverse complement strand
CAGCCGTCTATCAGGACATTTTAGAGCACTTTATGCTTCCTTCAGCAGACTAGCTTTATGGAGATGCTGACTTCATTTTCCAGCAGGACTTGCCACCTGCCCACACTGCCAGAAGTACCAAAACCTGGTTCAATGACCATGGGATTACTGTGCTTGATTGGCCAGCAAACTCGCCTGACCTGAGCCCCATAGAGAATCTAGGTGGCATTGCCAAGAGAAAGATGAAGCATCCTGGTCTTCCATAACACCTCAGCAGAGCCACAGGCTGATAGCATCCATGCCACGCTACATTGAGGCAGTAATTCATGCAAAAGGGGCCCAGACCAAGTACTGAGTACATGATTGAACTTTTCAGAAAAAAAAGGGCAAAAAAAAGTGTTTATAATTTTGTTCAGTGTAGCAACGGGTGATGTAGCGTCCCACCTTTTGCTGTTTGTGTGCAGGTGATGTGATGAGTTTTCAGTTAAAGCGAAGAACTGAAGTTGTGGTTGAGATACAGTCTTTCAAAAACTATTTGAGCACTTTTTATGCCATGAATGGGTTTTGCATTTTGTTGCTCCATCCATCGTCAACCGCTTATCCTGCGTACAGGGTCGAGGGGGGGCTGGAGCCTATCCCAGCTGACATTGGGCGAAAGGCAGGGTCGCCAGTAGACAGACAACCACTCACACCTAAGAACAATTTGGGAAACACCAATAATTCTGCATGTCTTTGGATGGTGGGGGGAAACCGGAGCACCTGAAGAGAACCCACGCGGAGACGGGGAGAACATGCAAACTCCCCCGGGGGGCAACAGGGGTTTGAACCCACGACCTTCTTGTTGTGACCATGCCGCCTGCATTTTGTTGCTCTAAGTAGTTAATTTAGAACAATATTTTGAAAAATTTTGTGTGTGTATTTACAGAAGATCTTGAAAGTGAGTTGGAACTAACACTTTACAGCTTTAATGTGGAAACACTGACACACAGCCGAGGTGAAAGAATAAGGCTACAATTGTCATACAGGCCAAGAATGCATCAACACATTCATTTAATGGAACACATGTAATTAAAGTTGGATTTACTTATAGCCTAATAATGGGACAGTGATATTATAAGCCTGTTAACGTAGGTATTCACACAGTCTGCAATTTTCTGCTTTCCTGCATGTGGCAGCTGCAGCTGTCTTGCAAATAGCCTGAATTATGTGCTGAACTTCTACGTATTTGAAATATTTTAGTTTGCTCTTCGTTTGTAAAATATGATACGTGATTAGGACACCCTGGGTTGCCTTAACAAGTTGATGCCCACCGTTGTGTGACCGCTTAGCCTGATTGCAGTTGTTAGGGTTGTGAAGTAAGATAATGAAAACATATCCTGGATATGTTGAACTTGTTTCGTAGTACAGGCCCCTGGTGAGACAAAATGGTAGATTAGAAAAACATGCTTTTTTCATTTAATACGGCATTAATCATGTAAAGCACAACAAGGCCATCCATCTTAACTGTATGTTTCATGTTTTGTAGCAGCATTGTTGTCTTTGATGTTGTTGCTATTCATTTCAAAATGTTTCTAACATAAGAGCTCTCAAAACCTGATGGGAAAAACAAAACATAATCAGCCCTGAATAAGTCACTCTCTCTCTCTCTCCACTGCTGTTCAACAGCAGCCAAAACTGACATGTTTTTAATAAAAGCAAGGCTACAAACATTTAGGAAGAAATCTTTAAATTGAACTTCAAACTATACCCAACCCTATTACCACAGCATTCCAAGACTAAATTGAAACTATAGCTGCACTTTGAATTAACATTTTGAGTCATTAACCTAATCTTTAACATTTCTTTGATTTAATTGGCTTGTAGAAGTTGTTGGAGACCAAAAGGCTACGTGAATATTGAACTTAGATTTGTCAGGTAGCCAGAAAGACCGCTCCAATGGCATAATAACGTTGCTTTGTTTCTGCAGAAGGACTAAATTGGAAATTGTTTGCTAATAGGTTAGCTGTAGCAACTTTCTATGCTATAGGCGGATTTGCTGTGAGTTTATGTTGGTGACTGTCTGCTCCCTTGTAGTGGGAGATTTATTAATGCAGCTTTAATAACCAAAATCAATTTGTTTCCCACCTGGATTTGGACCCCTTCCTGATTTATCTACCAATGTGAAAGCATAACCATCAAAACTTTCCCATCTCAGATTCCCAAATGCCCTTGAAACTGTATTAGCTTTCACTTTTCAGCCCGCAGAACTTCATGTCATTCAGGAATTATTAAATTACCCAGGGATAAATTTTCCACACCACTATTCAGAAGTTATCTTTAATTTCCAATTAGTTCATTCAGTCTACCCTTCCATTTCCTCCTCCAGAGGACCGTGTACTGAACTACTGAAAATGATTGGTGTTTTTTTTAGGCACATTGATTGCTGGTGTGTACTGGATGTTTTCTGTATCAAATATGTGTGTGTGTCAGAAATTCCACAATCTTAGTCCGTACCTAATCAGGTGGATGGCTCCTGTGGAGTTCAACATGTCCAATATGTCCTTGTTGTGGATTGCTGGCAGCAAGAGAAGAAACATCTGTCTGCCTTTTTAATTACAAAATGTTGATACATATGCCTTTGTACTTAGGCAGACTTTCTGTCTGTCTCTTCTCAAGTCTTTGTAAAACATGAACATTTTATTAGGTATTTACACTTGTACAAATATGACACTGATTCAACTAAACATGACCTATATGATGTCACAGAAGCCTAATGAAAAATTGCACCAAATTTGGCATGTCGGTGGAGACAAAGGCATGAAATTGTGAACAAAAGTTTGTTTTTAAAAAAAACGATACATGTCTACACAGACAGAAAAGGAAGGACACTTAAATGCCTCTGCTGACAGATGATAAATTCAGAAGGAGAAGAAATAAAAAACAAATGCCAAAAACTGTCAAACTTGTCTCACAAAGAGCAAAGCAACAGCCACGCTGTCTGCTAATTGAGGACATTTAAGCAAAAGTTTTGCACCTGCATTTTCAAAATAACACTAGTCAATTATAATGATGACAAAAATACAACTGTGTTGAAACATTGTCACAATGAAAAATTTTAAAATGAGGTAAACGTATGATATATATACGGCATGTAGCTTTTTAGTTATTTAGTTTTCAATTACTAAAAGCCCTCTGGCTCCTAAATCAGTCTGGTGGAGAACCCTACTGTGACCAGTGAGTAGGTCAGTGCCACAGGTCGGCAGAGAAAAGCTTTTTCCCAGAATGCTTAGAATCGATTTGGGGGGCAGAGGAGGAGAGGGATCACAGAGACTGGGAAAGCAGGTGGGGTGATGGGGAAAAACATCATGGTTTCATAAACCCAGAGAGTAAGTGAGCATGAATGCACCTCACGTATAGCGCGCTGCTCTGTTCTCACTCTGTAGGCTCTGCAGAACTCCAAATGTGCCGATCACTGCATTATGAGCTTGTTGTGCTCAGAAAAACCTTGTGCCTCAGTGAGGTGAAGATCAGAAGAAAAGCTCTTAAACAATACAGAGTTATTGTGATCAGTGGATTGTGCAGGTGGATATAGGTCTACAAGGTTGTAGAAGAAAAAGAACATGCCTGGAATAACAACTGTGCAGATGAACGAAAACCCAAGTGTTTCAAATCTTTAAATGAAGAAAATGGGACTTTCTGTTATCTCATATATCAGCTTTTACATTTATGAAGCCAAGTAACACAGTAAATTATGTGGGCTATTTTGAAACTGTAAAGACATTTTTCATTAAAGGAACAAATTGACATTTTGATTAATAGGCTGTTTTGCTGTCTCGCGAGAGCTGACTTGTGAGTATCTGGTACGGATAATTTACTTTTTATGATAATCATCAGAGTAAAATCTGTTAATATCTGTTTTCTAATAAACAATAATATAAAACCCTCTATAAAATAAAATAAAAGTAGTTCTCTTACTATGTTGTGATCTAAAGCAATGTTCTGAACCTTAATCTGTTCTGTAAATAATTTTCTAATAAATTTAACTTCTGATTAAACTATAGCAATCGTCGGTTTAGTCTCGCCTGTGTCTTGTTTACATCTCCCTCATACCAAAAATGGACACAGATAATTTAGTTGGTTGAACTGATACAGATAGTGGTATGGTGGCTGTTCCATTATTGATACCACTCTTATGTCTGTGCTCTGTTACATATAAAGTTACAGCCAGCAGCTGGTTACCTCAGCTTGGCATTAAGACTGGAAAAAGGTGGAAACAGCTAGCCTGACTCTGTCCAGAGGTAACAAAATCTACCCCAAAAGTTAGCTTTTTTACTGGAGGTTATTGTATGGGAGTCTCCACTGCTCCCAGCCATGAAATAATCTGGCCTATAACCCCTTGAACAACTGTGTAGAGAGCCATGGCCATGGTTTCGCCGTTTCCAGGAGGAAATACCTACGTGATCCCAGGGTATTTAGCATGCGTGCTAAAATGTGTGCTAAAATGCATGATGGTAGACTGTACTCATATGTACTGAAACAAAGACTTCTTCTCCAAACCTCATTAACTCTAGCTAATTCATGACCATCATAGCTATGGGAATGTACTGGCAGAGAACCCAAAAGCACGACTAAGAAACAGGCAGTAGCAAAGAGGAGAATAGTTTACTTAACAGGCACAGATTCGGTACACAGGAGATCAGTACAATATGGGCAAACAAATCTAACAAACAAAAGGCTATGGTGATGCCAGAAACTAGAAAGCAGAGACATAGAAAAAAAACACAGATAAAAGTTACAAATAACAATTGTTAGACATGAAAGTACTAAGACAAACGGGCAATGAGATAGGGGACCAGGTAAACTAAATACTTCAGGGGAGTGAATCTAACAAGGTGTGACTAAAGAAGGCAGTGCAGACAATTACACAGGCAGGAATTAGACAGAGGCAGGTTAAATATTTTTTTAATAAAAGCAGACAAAGCAGATCTGTAAATGAAAACTCTGCTGGCAGTTCAATAAAGCAGCTTAAAGAACAGTTACTAAACATTCAACAATAATAATCCAAACAACATGCTGAAATAATTGCATGTGACAGATTTTCCTTCTCTGTCACTCTCCTCAGTAATCTCAGCACTAGGATGGTCATACACTGCACAATTGTGTGTAGTTATTCCTTTAAACAAGATTTTTTTGCTCTGCTACCTGAATGAATATTAAAAGGATAACATCAGAAACTGAGAATAAACAATTTCCATCCATCCATCGTCAACCGCTTATCCTGCGTATAGGGTCGCTGGAGCCTATCCCAGCTGACATTGGGTGAAAGGCAAGGTACACCCTGGACAGGTTGACAGTCCATCGCAGGGCCACACAACCATTCACACCTAAGGACAATTTGGGACACACCAATTAACCTAGGCTGCATGTCTTTGGATGGTGGGAGGAAGCCAGAGCACCCGTAGAGAACCCATGTGGACAACATGCAAACTCCACACAGGAAAGGCCGGGGTTTGAACCCACAACCTTCTTGCTGTGAGGCAACAGTGCTAACCACTACACCACCGTGCCGCCCCAGATTTAACAATTTATTTATTACAATTTATTTAATACACTGTAGTTCTTTGTGTATGATTTTATTTAAAGGGATATTTTCCTGGGCAGTAGTCAATCTAAAGAGGCGGTATTATGCCTTTTGGCTTTTCCCCTCTTTTATTGAGTTATACCTTTTTGTGCATGTAATAGGTTTGCAAAGTGAAAAAGCCCAAAGTCCAGCCCAAAGGGAGTTCCCATCTCCCACAGAAAACACTGCTCTGAACTGCCTGAAAACAGCTTGTACACTGAGCACACTGAGCTGCAGCATACAGTGACAAGACGTCCACCTGCTGCCTCCCCTCTCCTTTCCAAACACTAGCTGCCCTCAGGCAGTCAATGGAACATAACAACAACAACAAACATAAAGTTGTTACTGTGATGTAGAGACAGAGCTCAGTTCAGACAGAGCTCAAAACTTTATGGATGAAAGATACATTTGATTAATTAATAACTAATTTGATTAATTAATACAGATTAATAACTCACCACTCTGAAACTCTTGCTCCTGTCCATGTTGCCAAACTGGTAAGGGGAACATATCGTCGCTGTCCGATGAAAACCACGTATCTCCAAAAATCTTTTTTTTTTCCAGAAACATGAAAAAACTGTTTTTCTCACAAACAAATGTTACAAAATAAACATAAATCCCGGTTATTACTCACATTTACCACCATAAGTGAGCGAAGGTAGACATGCGTATTTTTTAAATAACGGGCTCCAATGACTTGCGGGTGGTTCCGAGCCTCGAGTCTCTGTTTACGTCCCCATCAATTGATAAACTATCGACAGTAAGTCTACCCTACAGATTTCATTTTGATCAACAAGCACAGCAAAGTGTCTGAAAAGGACCTTAAGAGATGCATGCACAATTCGGCAAAACCGATGATGTACGCTACCTGCAGAGATTTGCATCCACCTCTTTCTCAGCATAAATGAGCATTACCAGCCGTGAGGTGCGTGCCATTCTTGGAAGGCATGCATAATTCAGCACAACATCGACGTCGCTGTGTGTGCATTTGTCACCTCAGTTAAATCACTTAGCTTGTTGTAATCCTTGACTGAAAACTGAACGTTTTTAATCCAACGCTGTCCTTCCAAACACCTATCATAATTTCTGTTTCCCCAAATTAATACACTGGACAAGTTGCCACAAAAACGTACCTTTCAGCCTAGCCGCATCCAGGGGCTATTGAGATACTTTGTTTAAATTAACAGCTGCAGCGCTTTCCTCTAAAAGGGACACATGAGGCTCTGTTTTGTAACAGTCTGCAGCTAGAGAGATACGCTGTTTGATGGTCACTTTTCACATCCAATGGAGATACTTGTTCAATATATAACGTCATAAAACCTCTTTTAATTGGTCAATTCGATTGCAAAAGCTGACAGCTTACAGAGGAGAATTTACTTGTTCCAAATATAGAAAAAAGACAAAATCATCTTAAGTGGATATACGTGGTTTTCATCGGACAGCGACGATATACAGCTGAACCGAAGCCGTGTTTACCAGCTTCTCCTGACCCGCCCTTCTCTGCTTCCGATTGGCTAGTAGACAAGATGTATCACTCCATAGCGAAAACAAAGCGTTCATTACACACTGTTAAAAGAGGAGCTGCAGCAATGTGCAGTATGACTATAATATGGTGTTTTTTGAAAATTAAACCATGTAAACCTGGGGCCAGTTGCACAAAAAAACTCTTGAGTGTGATACTTAATTCTTAATTTCTCCTTAGCTAAGGAATTTACTTAAGGTTGTTGCACAGAATCACTTCAAAAGTTTCCTTAGTTAAGGAACATTGCTACATTGTTAGAGAATTTATAGTAGTAAAATTCTACTGTTACCATGGAGACTGTTTGCTTGCACCAGCACTTGGCCTATTATTACCGTACAAAGTTGGAAAGAAAAGAAGACAGAGGAGGAAAATATCGTACTGCTGTTGGAATTTCATAAAAGAAAGCATGTATTAAAAAGTAAATTTGATCCCCAAATAACAGCAAACAGAAAACAACAGATGTGGGAGGAAATCGCTTTGAAAATGAATTCAAGAAGTCTTGTGAAGAGGTACATCCAGGAGATCCAAAATAAGTTTGACACCTTCTCTGTTGCCAAAAAATAGATCACTAATTATAAACCTCTTTAAAATCACAGGCCAATCCTAGTCATATCCATTATTTTTTGTACCTGTATGAAGCGTACAGCATCAGTAGTCATGCAGGTAATAGAGTGTTTTTCTATATGTGATGAATTACTTTATACATTCCAGTATATGCTGTCACGAAACACAGAAAGCTATCAAAATGAATATTTTAATGCGTACGTCTCTGAATTACCACGTAAGTGTATTCATTGAGAAGGTGTTGAGTATTTTCATGTTTTGCTTGCCATGGTACGCCTCTCACTGGCTGAAGTACAGTAAAATGGAGGATTTCACTTCTTGAAGCACTCTCTACCCTCCAGAGGATCAGAGGTGGGCTGCTTGGTTTTCTGCCAGAAGACCTGTTCAGACTACACCTCTGACGTTACACATAAGAGAATTCAAAAAGTATATATTCTGCATGTAGAAGGAGATAATTTGGAAGGAAATGTTTTTTACCAAGTCTTTCATATCATATGGTTTTTAGTGCACTGGTTGCTCGTCTCTACATATTTGCATAATTATATAGATAATGATGCATAATTTTTTAAATACCCCTCTCATGCTGCAATCAATCCTGAGCCAGTTTTCTAGAACTCAGCATAAAAAAGAAGTATGAATCATTTTAAAGCTTTGTTGAAAATTAGTTGGATGCTTTTTCCCTCCTCTGTCTCTGTCATCTCACTCCTTTATCAGCGCTGTTGAGTACACTTGTTGTTTTCAGCTCATGAATTTTTTATTCACTTATGGCCTACCTGAGAGAGAACATTGACTAAACTACGACGTGGGAAAAAAATTGGTTAAACATCAAAACATAATTTCACACAAGCAAAGGATTAAGCCTTGCATTAGGGGTCCACACTCCCTAATAAAACTAAGCAGTAACGGGTTGTGTTTCAAATTATTTTCAAAACAGTATTTGCAAATCTGAGCAAAAAAAAACCTATTTGACAAATGACCTCTTTCTAACACCTAATGGTGTGTGTGTTGTTGTTGTCTGGTAAATGGGTCAATACAGAGGTACTAACCAGAAATAAACAAGTATCAAAACGTTGAGAAAATGGTAATTGATGACAATCACTCATGACTGATGATTGATTGCTGTATAGATTAACCAAATGGCTGTGAAACTCATGTTTGTCTCTAGCACTTGATTCATCTTCACTGACTTTGCAAGTTTGAGACCGTACTAAACCCACCTGAATAATTAATTTCCTATCACTGTATTTTTCCAAAAACACAGGAGCTTTAAATATTTATTGCATATTTATTCGTAAAGCTGCATATATTATTTCTATGTCAGCAATAGATCAAATGTCTACCTGAAATGTCAAAGAGGTCACTCATAGTGATAAACCCACGGAGTTGCCACCCGACTTCAGTTCTGCTTATCTCTACAGAGTATTTTAGCATCTTGCATGTCATTGTTTTGTTTTTACAACCTGCTAGTTTGATACAGTCTCAACGCTTTAATCAGCCTAATTTCCAGACTTGGCAGGCAGCTGTTTTCAGCACAGAAGCTCTAAAAGCCCACTGTGCATTACCTCGTCAGCACCAAACAGCAGACAAACAAAGTTTGCAACTAGCTGGTGAACATAATTGAGCATTTAGCAGCTAAAGAGCCGGATATTTTGCTCTTTCAGCAGGGTCCAATTTTTCATCTTTTGATTCTTCATGTGTCTTTTAAAGTGGGATCTTGCCATTGGTGAATAATATGGATATGATAAGTCAAATTACTTCAAGTTACTTGTTATGATGTTAAATACAGGAGGTGCCATAAAGACTTCTGGCAAAATGTAGCTAACAGAAGGGAGTGACTGATCCTTTTTCTGTAGTCTCTGCTATAAAAGAGATAAATGTTTACTGGCCAGATGACAATGTCATACCTTTAGTGAATTGATGCTACTGGTTCATGCCACTGGGATGTCAGAACATTGCAAGCTCAGTCCTAAATAGTCATCTTGTACCTTAACGCAAAGTCTGAGCAATTTTTGGTTTATATGCATAGAGGCAAAGCATTTATTTGGCCACATCAATTAAAACAGAAAAAAAATGTCCTTAGAGCTCAGACGCCATAATGAATGCAAGGTTTTCTACAAGCGTCCCTTTTGAAGAGACTTTGAAATAATACAGAGAACATTTGGTGGTAATGAAGTTCTTAGTCACATTAGTTGGAATAAAATCTCTAAATGTAATTGCCCTTTGACAGTGAATGTCAGTGTCATGTGCATCTTAAAACAGCCGTGGAAACAGAAATGAATGGTCCTGTGGTGAGACCTTCACCATGTTACTCACAGAAATCACAGCAAGTATCTTGTCCTTAGATAAACAGATGAAACACTGACTCAAGTGCTGATGACTGGAAAATGCAAAACACTGATAAACAAGACTAAGGGTACAAACATGGTGCACGCAAACATGGTGTTTTTGCCTCTGTACGGAACATGATTGTGCCCTAAGAGCCATCCTAACGCCTGTTTGAGGCCATATAGGCTTTGAGCTAAATGCTAACGTCAGCTTGCTAACAATCACAACATTGACATGCTGATATTTAGTAGGTTTACCATGTTCACGTTCTTCATTAGGTCATAAGACAAATTGAAAATCACCAAAGTTTTTACAATTAAATATCAACCCCATGGAGGCGCAATAGGAAAAGTCAGGGGATTACCAAAGTCATTAGGAGACAGTCTTGGAGGAATCAATGTCAAACATTTTTACAGCAATTCATCCAATAGTTTTTGAGATATCTGAGACT